>BMAV01028039.1:12738-23583 GCA_019973955.1 Trichonephila inaurata madagascariensis
AAAAAAACGGTGGAGTAAAAACGAATCGTGTAACTTTTAATCGGCAGTTAGGGGTTCATCCAAGTATCATCATAAGAAGTTAACATAGAGATGATTTTCGTTAAAAGATATGTAAACATCATTTGAATAAAAGAAAGCTATGGTTTTGATTCTGAATTCTCTCCCGTAATAATTGATCTAAAGTTGCTATTTAACCTGTTCAGGACCATGATCACATATGTGATCACTTCAGGCAATGTGGTATCATATGTGAGACTGTGTTTTCCTCGTTCTGAGGCCCGTGGTCGCACTAGTGTGGTCTTAATTTGGAACTTCGGGATGTGGAATGATTATAAACTGTAAATTTTGGAGTATTTTATTATAGTAATTTATAAGAATTTTAAAATTAAGTTATTCTTAACAAGAAAAATCACCTGATCCTGTGAATGGGTTAATATACATTTTAGCCAATCTTTGAAAAGCAGTATTGAATTAATGTACAAACGTATAATTGAAAAATTTCCACCATTAATTATTTCATAAGAGAACTCTTCCTTTTGAAATCAAAATGAATAATGTTTTTTATTCTTTTATATTTTTATACTAAACAACTTTTTGATGCATCTTTCGATGAGAAGTTTGTGTTGTATTTGGCACAAGTGGGAATGACAGATCGCTTGTTTAAATTTCTTCGCTTTTTAGGAAATGCTATTGTCCTTCAATCAAATCTTGAAAGATTTTGATAGATAGCTATATTTTTCGTCACTTAACATTAAACAATACAGGAAATTTCCTTTTTTCTAACATCTCGCTTCCATGATACCTCCTCCTCTACTCCTAACAAAAAGAATAGATGTCCTTTTTTTTTTTTTTCGTTGTATCTATGTGGAAATTCACTGAAGCAATCAAACAGTATGTTGCAATCAGAAAAACTCTTTAAAAAAACTGTTATTTTAACAAAAATTATTGTTCATTTGGATTTTGAACAGTCACAATGATTCAAGAGTGAAATAAAACTGGTAAGTGCATGATATAGCATGTTATCAGAGTTTTTTCTTTCTTTTCAATTCTACTTCTATTTAAAACGCATCCATCATTAATTGTTAGTGTTAGGAATAGTTATCAATGAAAATTGATTAAATTTATTGTTTTCTGTGTTTACTTTTTCAATGTTTTGTCTATTATAATTTTCTGGCATAAAATTATGAACCCCTTCAGTTACTGATTTTGAGATGTTTTGTTAAATTTATTCATTCGCATTCTTTCTTTGTTTCTGAAATAAATGCAAGGTTTTACACTTAAAATCGAACATTATCCGAAATTTAATATTGATTATTTGATGGATTGGGTAAAAGCATGGTTCTTCCTCTTCTAAACCTATAAAATTTTATTTTGAAAGTTTTTGTAGAACCTAACCCTATTGTAAAAAGTCTTTATCAAAATTTATGAATTTGATGTTTCTATTTTGTTTGATATTAATAATGCTGACCAGGGAATAAGCATTTATTTTCTAAGAATCAATATTTATCTTGTCTTGCCCACTGAAAATTGTATACAAGGATATTAGCAGTTGGTTTCATAATTTTGAAATATATCGTAAAATTCGCCATATAACGCAAACTTTTAGCATCAAAAATAATATTGAAATTCAAGGGTGGGTGTTATACGCCGGGTATGATAATGAGAGCTCTAAAAATAAGAAAGAGATGAGCATAAAAAAAGTTTGACTTCTACTGATATCGAAATGTTTATTTGAAAAAAAAGGACATTCCTTATGAATTTAAAGGGTTGTAGTTCTAGAAATATACTACTTTTATAAGCTTTTGGGATAATATCTTGAATAAATGACTTCAAAACATAACAGCATTGCCTACGTACAGTTCAACATTCTTTGTAAAAAGTAGGCGCGCGTTATACGGTGAATATACCTATAAAGTTCAAAAAATGCAGCTTGAAAGTATAAGTGCACGTTATACGCTGGTGCGCGCTATACGCCGGATTTTACAATAATTAAATGACGAGAGCAACATTTGAACTAATAGCCAACTTCTCGCTGCGCATCCCAGTAGGCCTAGTCACGAACTAATGGTCTACGTCAATACTCCCCTACCATTGTATCGCTGCGGACTGGTCAAAGAGGGATAATTTTACTTGCACCCGCTGAGGCAGAGACGTTGATTATTTATACTTCAGATTGTTTTGATTTAATAGTTTTTCAATTGTATTTAAACTTGCTTCAAAATAAAATACCGTTACACCGTTATTTTACCGTTACCGTTAGTGATTTAACATTTTTCGCTAGATCGCTAAAAAAATGAAAGCCCTGAGCTTAATTCTTTGAAACGAGACATTTCCATCTGGCTAGAATAGGAAACGATGGCATCCGAAATGTGTTGCTTATGTCCAACTTATTCCATTGCTTCCGGTTAACCTCTCGCCCATGGAAAGTCGCACAAACCCGAGGGAGCTGCGGTAGCCCAGTGGTCGAGGTATCGGATCATGGCACGCATGTCATGAGTTTGGGCCCAATACCACTAAAGACCCGCCTTGTAGGGCAGCGATGCACGTTAAATCTGTCGAGAGCTGAAACGTCCTCCTGTTGGTGTGGTAGTTATGAGAGGGAGGTGCCAGCTCAGGTGTCATCCACGTCACTTGACCATGGTTCAAAATAACATGGTACGTCGCCAAAAGCCCTCGTGTAGCTAAACAGTTCGACGTTAATATTCACTCACGCACAAACCGAGAGAAATACACCACAGTATATAAAATGGGAGTAATTTAATGTTCCTTGGGCTACCCGGTACCATTTGATCCACAGACCGGAACCGGAACCGGTCCGTGGCCCGGGAGTTAGGGACCACTGGTCTACGTTGTTTCTGTCGAATCAAAATACGAGTCCTGATGCCGCAAAAGATCCTCAGTGTAGAGGAGCTGATGCACGGTTAAATCTTTCGTGGCTCAAATCCCTCGCATTAGCGTGGAAGTTGAGCGGGGGATATTAGCACATATGTCCCCCTCGTCACTTGACTATGGTTAAAAAATACGAAGTCCGTTACCAATAGACCTTATGTTGCTTTTAAGATAATATAAATCCGCATTACATGGTGGATTCGAGGTTTAACTAACCATTTAATATGGAGGAAATCTCTTAAGATTCTGGAAGGGTCTTTGACAGAATTGTATTCGACTAGAATGCTGATGGCAGCAAAATTTGTGATGCCTCTTAATTACTTCAGAGAAAAAAAATGCCTTTCCAATTAGATGCGATTTGAGGTAGAATATTTGGCTGGTAAATTGGCAGATTTTTAACTAAATGTCACTAACTCATCTTAATATTCTTAAGGTTATTCAAGAAAGGTTTGTTTGAATAAAATCCTCAAATAGTAGATCAAAAGATTGTTAAACTCGGCTTGTTTTATTTTAACCGAAAATTTTACTAATTTCAGATTTTGTTCTACCTAGTACAAATGAAGAATAATTATTTGCATTTTTATTCCATATCGCCAATAATCCATTTTTTATTGCATCAACATAAAGTATTGTGGATGTTGAGCCGTACAATCATGTCGTAATCCTTATGATTGTTTATTAACCCCTTAAATGTGGCTTGCCCATACACCGCACGGGCAACCGAAAGCTAGTAACAACCAGTCTACTCATACGCTGTACGGGCACTGATATTTTCTCCTTTCTTTGATTTGTGCATATATCTTTCTTTAATCCTCGCAGTGAGGTTATTAGTTCTAGTGTGTTTTAAGAAATGTTTGTTGACGGTACTAAAAAATACTTCTCATCTGGGATTTTCTTTATCGTGAAGGCGGGAATTTTTCATTGAAGGCAGAGATTTAGATTCTTCAAAATATTAGATAAAGAACAGGGATTGGCAAGGCAATGTACAATTTGTTGCGTGAGAAGAAATTAAAATGGAAGTATAATCCACAACGATAATATCTCTGTCCCTATTGCAATGTAAGGCTTAGTTTTTCACCATGCTTCAAATCGTGTGAGCATATATATATATATATATATATATAAGCACACACGCAATCCTCAACCGCTTGAAAAAGAGGAACATGAACTTTTTTAAATAGGAAATTCTTTTAAGGTATATGAAACAGTTTTCATAGCATGCAGTGTACTTATAATAAAATTATAGTTAAAAAAAACTAAAAAACACCCTTTTATAGTAAATAGAATTAAGTTGTAATTTAATCTTTAAGTATCCAAATCTGGATATAGTAACCAAATCTGGAAATGGGATCCGAAATTAGTCACCAGATACAGGATGGGGGATCTGAAAATGGAAAATGTTAATCCTGATGATCCTGATCAGCATAATGGAACAAAATTATTAAATTATTGTATTGTCATCGGTCCTGGACAAGTGATCAAAATTCCGAGTTAATCTGACCTTTTAAAATGGATAAAAATTGAGTTAAGGCTGTTTTCGGTTAATGTTAAAGAATAGGACCAGAATTTGGAACATTTTTTTTTCAGATATAAAAGAAATGAAAAATTAATATATTCTGGCTTCATTATCCTTTAAAGAACAGTATTTTTTACCATACTTCCCATTTTTAACAGAGTTGATTAATTTTTTCTGGTATAAAATGTTTCGTGTTTTTTCTCCTATATCGTAATGTTAAATGGGCTACGCCTTCACGTATTAAGACAAAAAAGAAAGTATTCACGGAATATTTTTGAAATTTTTAAAAACACTGTATTGTTAAGAAAGGTATGAGCCAAGATATTGCAAATTTCCATGAAAATTGAGGCATTTTTCTGTCTGAAAATGTGCTTCGAGTTTAATTCAAGTTCTCGTACTTTTACCGAAAACAGCCTTAAAAGATTCCGTTACATACAAGCGAAGCTTAAAAAAGGGTGTTAAAAAGCAAACATTTAGAGGTTGGAGGGTGTTGTGTTCCACAACTATAAAATAAAAAAAATAGTGTAAAAGTTTTAAAATTGAAAATTTAAATAAAATTTTCTCTCTTCCATTTTTCGTATTCTGTTAAATATTATGGTTAGTTATATGCAACAAAAAAAATGTGTGTGTTTTTAGCCTTGTGGGCAAAAAAAATTGACAGCTTTTGGGGTTAAAGTCACATTCTGAAGCAATACGAGGGCTACCTGGTGACAGATCTCATAATTTTTAGCCTTAATCAAGTGGCAAGGTTGACATCTAAGCTGTCACCTCCACTTTCCAAATGCCAACGTGAGTATTGTAAGCATTGGCTAGTTTAACGCGCATTAGTCCCACCCCACGATTGGCTTTAAGTGGTACCAAGACCCGAACTCAGGAGTTCATTACCACTCGGCTACTACGACTATGTAACTATAGTTCAAAATTACGAGCTTCATCATTAATATCCAAACATAGGCTTTAGTGTGATATAAATTCTTTTAGATTGGGATATATCAAGTGATATATTAAATGAAATATATAGTACAAATCATTTTTACCTTTAAGGCTATCTTCGCCTAATGTTAAAGAATAGGGGCCGAATTCGGAATATTTTTTCAGATATAAAAGAGTACTCAAACGTTAACATTATATTCTGGCTACACTATCCTGTAGAGAACTGCTTATTTTATCATACTACTCATTTTTATCCGAGTTGACACATTTTTCTTTTATAAAATGTGTTTTGCATTTTGTTTCCTATACCGTAATGCTAAATGAGCTATCCCTTCATATGTTAAAAGGAAAAGCTAATTATTTATGAAATATTTTGAAATTTTAAAAACACTATATTATAAACAAATGCATGAGTTACTATGTCACAAATTTTTATAAAAATTGAGGCATTTTTTCTGTCTGAAAATGTGCTCCGCGTCAAGTTCACGCTCTCGTACATATGGCGAAAAACAGCTTTAAGATTTTGATCAAATATTCGTAATTAAAATCGAAGACTTTTTTTATATAAGTTTATTATATACTTTCGCGGACCCCGATTACACGAATTCATGGAGATCGACACATTTTGTTCGTTAAATCGAGGTTATTCGTTATATTGGAGTCCAAACAAAATACAGTTTATTTTATTTTTTTGCACTTATCTTTTGGAAATTCTATAATAAGCATCTACAAAGAAATTCATAGTTATTAAAATTACACGCTTTTTATTGAACAATCAAAAATACTATTTGTGAATTATTACGCATCAGTTGATTGGAATTTTTAAAATACTGACTAATAGATGGTTGACAATCTTTTTGTGATTCCTGACTCGAAAGAGTGTTTTTTTCCGCAGAGAAAAAAAATACAGCGTCATTTTCTTCCTGCTGCATGAGATGCTTTCACAGTTTCCAAGCAATGTTAGGCATTAGAAAATGTAACAGTTTTGGCGAATTTCATTATCAACTTCTGTGTCGCAATTACTATTCATTGGCACCGACAAATCAACAATTTCTTGATCCTCAGTTGCATGGATAGATTGTCCCTTATCAAATGTAACATAACTGTTAAAATCCTAAAATATTCCTTGTATTCTGGAGTGGAATGAGATAAGATTTTCTGTCCTATACAAATCTCACACTGCATGTTACACTCATGACTCATCTGCACCTTTAAAGTCTAATAATTGTCTGCACCTTTTCTCGTCGAAATTTGCAATTTGCAAAAAATATCCTTTTTTTGTTCTGGACAAAAAGGATATCATTTGAAAAACAAGGAATATAAAAGTTTTTAAAAGTCAATTCCTACTTTGGTTAACAAAAAAAAATTTATTTTAGTTACCTTTTATTAAATAATTACAACTAATAATAAATATGTATATACATATGACAGAATCACACTATTAAGTGGCAAAATAGAAAGCGATTTTTCTTGCAATTTTCCTTTCTTTTTTTGGTATTGGACTTTTATTTTTGTTTACTATTTATTAATTTACTAAATTTAATTAAATTAATACTTGAAAAAACTGTATTAACATCAAGTGTCATACACTAAAAGCTTAAAAAAATGTATTTGAACTTGAGTGGATGAATAAATATTTTATCACACCGATTGAAAATTTGAACACAGGATTCATATATAAATAATTATAGGGAGAGTGTGAACTAATAGCAGGAATTGAAAAAAATGGTTCGTTAATTCGAGGTTTATTATTCTTTAAAATAAGTATTAACCGGGCAAGAAAGACTCGTTACGTCGCGAAATTCGTTAAAACGGGTGTTCGACTGTATTATAAAATCTGTAAATATTATGGTTCCTTAAACAGTCTACAAAACTCATTTTCTTTATTTAGGTATTTAACTAAGAAACCCGCCTTTCGTGACAGAGCTCTCTAAGGTGACTAAATTGGAGCCTTGTCAACTTTTTGCCATACTTGGCACGGTTTCTAAAAATTTTTCGGGTCAGGAAAAACTAACCATTATTTTCAATCCAATTAAGTTCACTTCACGGAAGAAGTGAAATAATTAAGAAATCATTTGTACCATAAAAACTTTTTGTATTTTTCAATTCGTGTACATTTTTATATCATTAGTTACGGTGATAATGAATCTGTGGGTTCTGATTCAAAATTGAAAAATCGTTTAACTTGCTGCAGGGAATTTTTTTTTCAAAAATTTGATAGATACTTTTATAGTTAATTAATGCATACATACATATATGTAATATAATTTGTAAAAAGTGATTTACCGATTTATGTAAAAAAAACTTTTTGAAGCTGTTTTTTAAATATTAAAATAAAAATTTATTGAACGTGAAAGAAAAAAAACCTGTAAAGGCAGAAAGAGATGAAAAATGGTGGAAACAAATACAGCTGTTTTTGAATTTAAATGTGTTATATATATACTAAATAAACTTGATCAGGATCAGTTAGTTTAAATGTACTGTATTATAGTTAAATTTAAATTCATTACGTTAGCAACGTGGTTTTGAAAAAGCGTACAGATGAATAATTTTTTTGATATTTAATGTCATTTGATTATAGAATATGCAAGTGTCCCTCATATAACACGGTTAATTCGAACCGTGCTACATCAAAACAGTGTTACACGAGATTTTTTTATTTATTTAAATTATTTTATTTATTAAATTATGTATGTACATAATACAAGTCAGATCAATACGTACCGTGTTGTATAGAAACTGTGTTAAACGAACAGTTGAAATAATATAAATCAAAGGGAATGTGTATTATTATGTCGAAATCACAATATGTAAAATTTTATGACAGCTGAAATTTCGTTCCAATAAAACATACAAATGAAAAAGTAATTTTGTTCAAGTTTTTATTCAAAAACAAAAAGGATGAAATACAAAAATTAAAAATATAACAAAAACATGTTAAAAAATAATTATTATGAAATAAATTGAAACGGCTTATTATCACAAAACTAATTTTCATCATTTCACTCTCATAAAAAAAAAAGTACAACTAATCTTGTTTTTTCCCCTCAAAGGTGGTTGAAACTTCTCTTCACAAGTTACTTCTCCATCATTACCAAAGTTATCTAACGTAGTTGCAAATTACATGTCTTTTTCGATTTTGCAATTATTCCGGAATTTCTCTACGAGAAGCTACAGAACTTGGCAATTCTCTTTAAAATTTTCCGCTACTTACAACTGAAAGATCTTTTCCCACCAAAAAAAATTTTTCTAATTTTTTAGCTAAGGCCTTCTTGTAGATCAATTAAATTTTAATAAGAACCCGATGTAATATTATGAATGTTTTCGGAATCATCGGCGAATTTAGAAGTAGAACGCAAATGTGAAAACGCTTATTAAACACAATTGAAACGAAATCCAATGGAAAATTCCCCTTATTGAACAAAAGTGATGTTCAATTATTTAAAATAATGTGATGTCAAAACAGCATAACATTAAATTCAAGTGTCATACCGTATAATATCGAATCCGTGTTATACGAGAGACGTCTGTGCATATAAAATTGTCTTAAGAATATTATTCAATTCCTACTATTAACTCACAATCTCTATATATTTATTTATCTGGGTGAAATTTTCAATCGTTAATAGAATACATTTTAAAGCTCTCAATTGAGCTGAAATTTTAGATACAGGTTTATTTTGGATGACAATACAATAATATAAAAATAATTAATAAAAATTATTTAAAGAATTACAAATACAACCACGTTGGCATCATTTTTCTCGCGTGTTAAAATATTCAGTTGAAATGAAATTTATATACACGATTGTTTTGGATGACAATGCGATACTTAAATGATAATTAATAAAAATTAATTTCCACTTAATGTTGCGATTTTGTCATATGTATATACATATTTATATTAATTGTAACTATTTAATAAAAAGTAGCTAAAATAAAATTTTTCTATGTTGATCTAAGTAGGAATTGACTTAAAAATTTTTTTATATTGTTACAATAAAAACAATTTTATGCAATTTTCTTGGCAAAAAAAAATGATGAAAAGATATTTTCTAAACATTCTTTTATGAAAAATGCCTTGTATATATTTTGCCTGCATATAACTAAGATTTCTGCACAGAGCCTGAACTAGGATTTATGAAACATACGAGTGGATTTATTCATATTTTAATGTATCGGAGTAGAGAAATTTTGTCAAAACATTGATTATTTTACTTGATCTTAAATCTGAAAATGTAAATTTTTGAAGAATCGTAGTTCAGGCTTTGGATAGAAATCCTAGCTGTAATACTTAGATGAAAAACTCTTCTATAATATTTTATCTAAATGTTTTGAAAATATCTTTTTTTTTGCCTTAAAATTTTATTTTTTTGTTGTAATATTAATATAATTTTATTTGTATTATAATTCGACTGACACTAAATATCAAAAAAAAAAAATCCCTTTATACGCTTTTCCAGAGTTCCAAATGTAGTTAGTCACCTTAAAACTATTTAGAGAAATACTTTAGAAATCGAAGAGAGGTGGGAGGCCTCTGACCACCCCCAGAGTGTTCTCCCTCTAAATTGGGGTGGAATCGAGCCAAATCGTACTGTCACCAGTATGGTGCTCAAAGCTACGGCTAACGACAGGCGTCACTTAGCCCTTTACCATGATGAATTTCGTGGGCCTCGATCTGGCCTTTACCGATCAGGTGGCATTGATAACAGAGAAATAGTCTGATTCTACCAGAAACCGTAGTAAATGTTATTATAGAATTTTGAAATAAGTGATTTCTAGTCAGGACGCTCATCTAGTACGAATTTAGAAAATTATACAAGTGAAAATTTGTCCTATTCATCTTAAAAATTCCATAACTGAAAAATTTTCGAATAGTTTTGAGAACATTAAATTTTATTTCCAGAGTTTTCTAATAACTTAAAATTTTAATACTTATATTTTTAAATATTCATATTTATATTGAAGAAACCATTGTTTGTGAGTTAAAAATTTTTTGAATAAAAACAAATTGAATTAAAAAATTGTTATGAAGCATTTAATTCTTTATACCCATCTGCACTAATTAGAAAAAGAAAACTAATGGGAACTACGTTGAGAGAAATGGAAAAACTTGTTCATTACGAGTAACTTTTCATTTCATTTCTCTCTCAAAATTTCTTAAATCTACTTTTGCAATTTGTTACAAACAATAATACTTATGCACTATCGTAGCCTTGCCAACTTTCAAGATAATTCACCAAATTGGCAACCCCGGATTTTCCCGTGTTATAGGTGCTGAATCATATGCTACGATTCATATTTCTCCGTTTGCCGCCGTTCTACGTCTAACTGTTCGTTGATATGACAAACTAGAATACTTAAATGCTAATCTGGAATTTACTAAATTCTTATTATAAAATTTTATTATTTAAAATTAACAACATAATATTTATATATATAATGAAATAATAAAATATAAAATACCGTAAAATCCGGCGTATAACGCGCACTTTTAACACAAAAAA
>BMAV01028039.1:23983-55736 GCA_019973955.1 Trichonephila inaurata madagascariensis
CCGGGTATATAAAAAATGATAGCACCAAAAATAAAGAGATGAACATAAGAAAAATTAAATTTCTACATAGATCGGAATACAATAAATTTTTGAAAGAAATGACATACCTAATGAAGTTAAAGGGTTCCGATTCTAATAGTGTACAATTTTTTCAAAATCCTGGGATAATAACTCGAATAAAAGACTTAAACAAATAAGAACATTGAACACACATACTTCTGGTTCCTTTGTAAAAAAGAGGGTGTGCGTTATACTGCGAATATACCTAAAAATTAAAAAATACAGCTTGAAAGTATGGGTGCGCGTTATAAGCCGGATTTTACGGTAAATAATATATTAGAGGAACCAGAAAGAGCAATGTCGTTTTTCTACGTTGAATTCAAATAGATGAATTTTTACTTTCTAGTTTTAACCAATTATGTAATCATCTTCATTATAAAAAACCTTTTGTCATTTACTGTGGAAATTTTCAATGCCGTATCGATAAAAATCAGATGACTTTTGACCAAAATATTTGGAGATAGTACTTTGGATACCCTCCGAATTTTCAATTTTTTTACCACTATAAAATCTTTAAGAGATCGGAATAAATGGAAATCCTTCGGAGCAGTATCGGGCGAGTATGGATGGTGAGACAACTCCCATCTCAATTCCTTAACTTATTCCAGGGCTCGTCTTGCACAGTGTGGTCTTGCATTATCAAGTTTAAGAATAACACCTCTACTGTTGATAACATCTGGACACTTTTCAACTAAAGATTTATTTACCAGATCCATGCACACTTGTATAAAGTTAGGGTCTGCATCCACAGTTTATACAGGTTCCAGCACTTCAAAATGAACGACCCCGCGAATTTACAGACACAAACGAATTTTGAGAGAAAACCACTGCCTTTTGCATTTCGGATTATCATAGAGGACTCATTTTTCATCAGCAGTGATCAAACAAAAAATATTTCTGTAGTGGGCTGCTAAAGTAATAAGTTGCATGTAGTGGATCGGTCAGCTTTATTTTCTTCGGACAGATTATGCAGGACCAAACACCTGCTCTGCTCACTTTACCATTCTGCTGCAAGTGTTCTTGTATAATCGACCAAGTTAACTTAACAGCATTTGACAGTTCTTAGATTGTTTGACATGAATTTGTCTCCACTTCAACCCTTAACATGCTAGTGTCCAAGGCTGATTATTTTCCTGAATGCAAGTCGAAAAGATCGAAATTACCCATTGTGACGTATGAAAAGAATAACGGTAGCGTTTTTCTTGGTTAATTTGAATATTGAATTTATTAACGTCACAACTATTTTATATTATTTACAGAATTATACATTGCAGTTATTAAACTTATTTAAAGATTGTTAGAGTCTAATAATTTGTGAGAGGAGCTAATCCTTTTTTCGACCGATCACCAGAACGTCAAAGCATCATCTCCCTTCTCCCGTCTGCTTCCACTGGGTCAAAAAATTCACCTTCTCTACCCCCTCCCCCTTCGAGGGGTCAACATCCGCCTTTCTTGGGGATCGGGCGGTCCTCTTGGGGCTCCTGTTTCATCCTCCGGTCAGTGGGAAAAGATTCTTCGGGGATCAAAAGGGGTTGCGGGGGAGGTCTAAGGCGGCCACGCCTCAACCTTCCGATGCACAGCTGCCGGGTGCACGTGTGAATGTCATTTCCACAAAAAAACTGATCCCAGGTGGGAGATACTGCGTTACACCATTTTTTAAACTTAAAAAAAAACACACCTTATGCACTTCTAGAGTCGGCTCTAATAGTTTTGGCGCCCCAGACAAAAATGGAAAATGCCGCCCCTCTTTTCAAAGCAAAAATAAATAAATTGTTCATAGATACACAACTTATAAAACTTGAATAATTCTTGCGAACAAAAAGGCAGCATAATAGTTATAATAAAACTATATATATTATTTTAAATCTTAAAAAATACAAAATTCGGAATTAAGGACGTAATTACCTGTTATTATTTCAAACGAGTAAAATGTAAGAGAAGGAATCGCTCATTTCAACTGGCTAATTTCTTCGAAAAAGAGTCGACTGATGGTGGGAATCACAATCGTTTATATCAACTTATAGTAACTACACTCAAGGCTAAAATAAAATATCTCCTGGGGTTCTCTATCAACCAAAAACTCTTACTATCCCTGTTCCCTTTTAGATAGCTTACACCAGACATCGTATGGGTGAAAGAAATGTCCGTTGTGACCCCGCCCCGGGACGGGGAGAAAATTACTAATGAAAGATGTGTAAACATATCAAATTTCATTCCCACCTACACAAGTTTCAACATACAAGAAAACTGACTTTAAACATACAGAGTACAAAATAAGGAAATAAGATACCGTTAAATGAAATACCAAATTAACATCCAATAATATTTCAGAAAATATATCAAATATTTTTGTAAAAAAAAAAATAAATAAATAAAATAAAATAAAATTCGCTCCAAATGCCGCCTTTAAAATTTGCCGCCCCGGGAAGGGATCCGGATTGTCCGGCCCTAGCACTTCCGAACGTCTAATGTGTTTGGATAAACATCGCAAAAGAGTTTGGTATCAGTCATTGCGTTACTGCTCTAAACTCAGAAAGCATACAATGCAGGATATGAACGTATTTGGCTGACCATACCTCCATTAATTAAAAAAAATATTTTAATATTTACGAGTAAACACAAATCACTAAACGTAAAATGCCTGTATCACTAATTTGTAGTACACAATGAGCTGATAAATGACTAATATCGGCATACGCAGACACGACATTATTTCCTGTCCCCCTAATAAAATTAACAATATAAAATTATCAATAATAATAAAATTTTAAAAATATAATTAAATAGCAATTACTTATTTTTTATTTTATTAATAATTATTTATAATTATATTTTACATATTTTTCGACTATGTTCTCCATATTACCGTCAGGGTATTCTGATTTTAGAATTCGTGCAGTTATATTAAATGACACCAATATAGTTGCGATAGTACTTAAGTACCTAGATGATATGCATTAAAAATTTAAAAAAAAAATAAAACTATAGGCTCAAATTTTAGTCTGTGTGACTTTTAACAATAACCACACTTTAAAATACTATCAGTGTAAAAATGTACACATTTTCTTTTTCATTTTCAATAATTATACGTAGAAATAAAGTCTAAGAATATCATTTCGAAATTTCACCAAAAAGTCGTTGCATTCTCATAAAAAAAGGAAATGATTTCTTAGAAAAAATCTCCAAAGTTGCACTGTCGGAATTGGCTGAGTCACACAGTCAGTTGGAATGATAGGAGAGATCAAGCATTGTAAGCGCATCATTTACAAACTCGTGATACATGGCAACATGCAGATATTTTTCAGTTGACGTGTAGTAATGGGAAGAATGACTTCTCAGTTGGTTGAGAACTCTTTTAAATCGTACAATCCGATTGATAGGTTTCAAGGGCAACTTTCTTTTTGTCCCTCAAACGTTCACCTTCATTTCCTTTCTCTTTTTTTTACTTCTCAAATACGCTCTTTGAAATTTGAGTCGGATTAGTGAAATAATATTTCTTTATGAATTTTGAATTGCAGCTTAGGAAATGAGTATTGATAAATTTAAATTTGATCTTTCATCCTTAAGGTGACAGACTACGTTGAGAACCATGATTTTGAAAAAGCGTTTAAGTAGATATTTTTTCCTGATATTAAATATCAGTTGAATTATATATATATATTCTAATTGTTTTAAGAATATTATTACAATAAAAAAAATTATTTAAATGTCATTTTTTCTAGTTTTGTCGAAAACAAATTGCATTTTCAAACATGCTCCTTCATGAAAAAAGTTTCTATAATAAAATTATATTTTCCCTATACATTGCGAAGACTTTTGTGCACAGCCTGAACTAAGATTTTTTAAATACAGAATTTAGAATTGGATGTATTCATATTTTTATATATCGGAGCAGGGAAATTTGAACAGAAAGCACCTGTTATATTTCACTTGATCGTAACTCTGAAAATACGAATTTTTCAAAAATTCTAGTTCAACCTCTGTATAGAAGTCCTAGATATTTATATAAGAAAAATATTATTGTAGAAACGTTTTTCTTAAAAGGAGAATGTTCTGAAAATATGTCAGTCTTTCTTTATTTTTTACCATAAATTTGCATTTAATTAAGCAAATTTTCTAGTAATAATATTCTTAAAACAATTTTCTGTATATTCTAAACTAAGTTCAGTGGCGCAACAGCCCATAGAGGGCCAAGGTCTACTGTGTCCATTTGTTTTCCTGATCTTAGGCACTAGGGTGCAAGAGCAGATGTTCCCGTCAAGTGGTCAGTCGGACATGCATTTTCTAATTCAACCAAATATTCAAAAATTATTTATTGAAGTTAACTTCTTAAGGCACGGTATAGGAAAAAATTTTCGTTACGCGATTAACGTAAGGTAGAAATGTAAGAAGTTCTGAATTTCCCCACGTCTTTTAAATACAGTTTGAAATAATAATAATAATAAATTTGTTAATTATATATAATATTACTTTAAAATAAAACTTAGTTATACAGTTCAATACATATAAGCGGCAACAACTTCAATTCTTCTAAGATCGTAGATGGTTACATTTGACGATCTACCTAAAGTATCTCAAAGTATGCTGCGAATAATTTATAATCGATAGTTTCACAGGCTAGTTCATATGGTGAATATATTCTCTCTCTTTTCCCCTTTAAAAATAATCAAATCTCAAGTTTAGGTAGTCCATTAAAATGGTCACAACCGAAAGCATATCGAAAAAGCGATGTATTTCTCAATGTGTGGTTGTACTGTCAGAAAACCCATATGAAAAATCTTGTGACGGAGTACGATATCACAAGATAATTCAACGTAATTACATCGCCAAACATTCAAAAACTCTACTAGTACCCAGAGGCATATTTTCTTTACATTTAACATGATTGACATTATAATGAGCTATTATAAAATGTTATATGTTTATCAAGTTATCCTTCCAGTGATCATCTCTTAACATATATTTCACGCTGCAGACTTTAAAAGAAATTAAAAAGTGCAAAATACTTCAAGCTTCAAAATTTTTTCTTTGAATGCAGTTGCATTAAGCCTAATTGGAGGCGTCATACGTTAAGCCTAACACATTATTCGGACAATGTTCGCCAAGAACGCCAAATACAATCTCGCCAAAATTTACTCATCAGTATCAGGTATTAAAAAGATATCATTATAATCTTCCTTGTGGTGACCTGAGTAGAATAGTCCTCACGTAAGCTCATGCGTGTCGTAAAGGCGACTAAAATGAGCAGAAGTTCAACATCTCAGGGCTCTGGCAACCCTCAATTATGACAAGTGCACCTCTGCACTTTGTCATACACGACAACAACAATACATATAAGCCAAAGAAGTTAACTTCTACTGCGTGTTCACACTGATACACACACAACTTTTTTTTTATACGCTCTTTCAAAATCAAGGCTCCCTACGAACGTAGTCAGCAGGTAAAGCAAGTGAAATATCAAAGATTAAACTTTTACAAAATTAAATTTTTCTGGAGAAAATAGTAGTTTATAATTTCAAAGGATTACTTAAAGTAACATAAATAAGACATGGGAATTTTAAATTTTAAAAAACATTATCATATCAGCAAATTTGATCGTTTTTATACGTAAAGAAATTTTTTTAATGATTAAAAACACTAGACAAAGTTTGTAAAGTTCTCCTTCCTTTAAATACTGATCTTTATTTTTGAGAATTTGAGTTTCAAATTATTTCAATAGGAAAATCAATCTTTTTAGTTTTATAGTTGAATTAAACGTGGGACTTTAAGGTGACACAATACGATTCAATTGACAAAAATCGGTCAAAAAAAATCAAATCTAATTTTTTTTAGTCTAAATTATTTTTTAAACACTTTTCTACAAACTCACAAAATTTGAAAGCTCTAAGCTTAAAAAACGCAGAGTTATGATAACTTTTATGTTTGTTTTTATTCACATTCCAATGGCAAATCAAAACTTTAAACTGACTTATCTCAGAAAGATAAAAAAAACTAGTTTGTCTTCATTTAAAATGCTAAGGCTTTTTTTCTACTGTGCTTAATAATTGGAATTTTTTTCACTTGTTGCTAAAAGTACATGGAACAAGAGTTGGTATGCATTTTTCAATCAAAGCAATACTTAATTTTTAAAAATATAATTGAAATTAGAATTTACACATTTTTTAAGGAATTTTCAACAAGCATTCACAAAAAGAAGTATTGTACAAATACCAATCATGTTATCACAAAACCCATACCAACTTTTGTTATACATAGTTTGATGTACTTGTAAATCAAGTCTCATTTTTGTACGAGGAGTAGCATTTTAAAATCACTTCATAAGTTTCAAGTTTTTTCCTTAAAAAATTAAATGCCTAGCTTTTTATGAAATTTTGAGCACAAAATCTTTTTTACATCATACTTACACATAGGAGTCAATAAAAAAAAAATAATGAAAATCATTAAATTAAAAAAAATTTTGTGTAAATCGTACCATGTCCCCTTAAATTTAGAATTAAAATGATTTATTTCCAATTAAAATTTGATTGGATTTATTCATCAATTTTTTTAGTATTTGGAACCTTTGCGATAGAAGGTATTCGAAACATCTTTTAGATTGGTTTTGATTTAACTATCTATTTTGATGTATTAGAAATGATCACGAATAGAGGAAAGTTTTCATGGTCACGAACTCTCGTGCTTGGTGTTACTTCTGTTGAATTGTGGATTGGTGTTCCAGTGCCACTAAAAACCTCTGTGTAAAGGGAATGATACACGTTAAATTGGTCTTAAACTCACTCACGTTGGCATGGAGTAGAGGTTTGATGAAAGGGGGTCAACTCCAGTGTCGCCATCGTCACTTGATCGTCGTTCAGAATTATGAGGCCTGTCATAAATAGTCTCGTGTTGCTTTAGAGTGCTACGTTTATTAATAAACAATAAATTGTATTATTCGAAATTTTGAAAGCTTAAAGCAGATATGTATTAATAGGATAATCAAAAGAAAAATAAAGGTTCTATTGTATAAAAGTCTTTTAAGGCTGTTTTCGCCATATGCACGAGAGCGTGAACTTGACGCGGAGCAGATCTTCGGACAGAAAACATGCATCTATTTTTATAGAAATTTGTGACATTGTAACTCATGTATTTGTTTACAACAGTGTTTTTAAAATTTCAAAATATTTCATAAATAATTATTAGTTTTTCCTTTTAACGTGTGAAGGGGCCGCGGTAGCCGAGTGATATAGGTATCGGATCGTGGCTTGCCTTGTCACGAGTTCGAGCCCAGTACCACTAAAGACCCGCCGTGTAAGGCTGCGATGCACGTTAAATCTGTCGAGAGCTGAAACGTCCTCCCGTTGGTGTGGTGTGTTAGTTAGGAGAGGAGGGTTCCAGCTCAGGTGTCGTCCACGTCACTTGACCATGGTTCAAAATTACGTGGTCCGTCGCCAAAAGCCCTCGAGTAGCTGAACAGTGTGACGTTAATATTCAATCAATCAATTAACGTGTGAAGGGATAGCTCATTTAACATTACGGTATAGGAAAAAAATGCAAAATACATTTTATACAAGAAAAAATGTGTCAACTCGGATAAAAATGAGTAGTATGATAAAATAAGTCATTCTCTACAGGATAGTGTAACCAGAATATAATATTAATGTTTGAGTACTTTTATATCTGAAAAAATATTCCGAATTTGGCTCCTATTCTTTAACATTAGCCGAAGATAGCCTTAAGATCAGTATTAACTTATGCACCGTAAACTTGGTCAATGTCTCGAACAGATGAGAACATGATACGTATCTACGAAAAGGAATATTTTAAGATTTATTTTTGGAGGAATTCAGGAAAATGGAACGAGGCGAAGATCAAATTACGAGCTCTATTAATCATATAAAGAAACTGTCATTGTGAACTTCATCTGAATATAACGAATTAAATAGGCAAATCACGTTGTCAGAATGGACGAAGACCGCACCACTAAAAAAGTCTTCAATGCCCAACCAATTGGCACACGAAGAAAGAGCAGGCCAAATCTTAGATGGATTGATGACCTAGAAAAAGATCTCCTAGTTTTGAGAACTAAGAA
Source organism: Trichonephila inaurata madagascariensis (assembly GCA_019973955.1). Lineage (NCBI taxonomy): Eukaryota > Metazoa > Arthropoda > Arachnida > Araneae > Nephilidae > Trichonephila > Trichonephila inaurata. The sequence goes on from BMAV01028039.1 coordinate 32,112, forward strand.
TTACAGAGCACTAGCAGGAAGAAGGCTGGCCTGGAAAAGCCTTATTGAGGAGGCCAAGGTGCACCCTGGGCTGTCGAGTCACTTAAGAAAGAGTGAAGGAAAACTGATTTAAATGATTTCACGTGTTTCATAATTTACATATTAGACATTATACATACAATAGAACATTAATATATTTTGTTCTATAATATTGTAATGTTCTACATAAGAACATATTCTTTGTTTCGGAATTTTGCAGAAAAAGTCTTGAATCAAAATTGCCAATTTGTAGCCCTAAACCCCTTTGGTTCCCGGTCTCCTTGGGCATTTCTCCAAGAGCCTTTGTATAGCTTAAAGGGGCAGAGTTAATACATAACCCTTCTAAAATCTATAATTGCTTTTGGAATATTTGTCTTGTAAGTTTATTGATATTTGCACAGTTGTTTGTGTTGTCGAGAGATTTGAAGGTGCCACACACAAAAAATAAAGGATACCCTTATTAACTCCCACTTTTTATCACCACTAAACAAAAATGAAGTATTTTTAGTGGATGCATAGAATGCACACATTATTATTAATGGTTTAAATGAGTTAGCGCACACTCGGTTACTGTTAAAAATACTTCTAGTACAGAATTTTTCTTTGGGTCTAAATTACTTGTTTCATGTTTTATTTAAATCTGGTTAATTTCGGAGATTTTCAAAAGAAGTGAAAAGGGCCATATATTATCTCTCCTATCTAAATGATTCATACTGTGTCTCTCTTTTTGAACACCACGTGATGAAATAACCGATAAAATCTTAATAATCGGTTACATCATCACGTGGTATTTTATAATAGTTTATAAAATGAGACTAAACAATTTCTTAAATCTCAGCGATGTCAGATTAGAATTTCAAATTTTTGAACAATAGGAGAAATTGCATAAAATTTTGCAGTTAAGTGTTTTCTGACATTACAAATAATAAAAATTTTGGTGTGTCATAAATCACTTTTTCCCGTAAAAGTGTTTAATATTTCACATTTTTCATTATGTCTACTATTTTAGTTTTTCTACTTCAATGGAAAAAATATACAAATGCTTTTTTTTTCGTCCTAGAAGTTTAAAAAAGTTCTGAGTAGAGCTTTTATCATCAAAAATTCGTGAGATTTGCTTTACAGTTCATTTATTTTCAACCCACCTTTTAATTGGAAATTTTTCACCAGATAACTGCATCGCCTCCGTTTGAGAGCATGCAACTATGTGTGTCACGGAAATCGAGTGTAACGAGTTTACTCGTCAATCACAGAGTCAATGTCACTGTTAAAATATAGGATCAAAATGAAGGGTTTATTTTATAAAATTACCAATTTTATTACTAATACTAACTGTGCGGGAGGTCTATGTACGGGGCTATAAAGGAATTTAACGTGGTCTTGGCTTCATAAGGCCGACGGTCCGACGACCGAAAGTTTTTATGGATATCAATGAATTTTAGTGACCATCAAAATTCCCGGATTCGGAGAACTACACCCACACCTTCCTTCTTAGACAAGTACTCCTATTTTCTACCTGTCTCGACACTAAAGAAGTTCTGCAGTAGGTGATGTAGGGTTGATCACAGTCATCTTACCAGAAAGCATCCTTGTCTTCCCCAACCCCAATAAAATAATTGTTTTTTAGGCAGCACAGCATTGGGCCATTACTCTAATGTCAGCATATGGTTCTAACATCAAACAATTGGCATTTACATCACTTGATAGCTAGGTAACTTCGGGCCAACAGCTATTAATAGGATCAGCGTCTGGTAGGCGTCATGTATATGTCCCATGGCTGACCATACCTGAAGTAACCTTATTATAAATCAATTTCCCGATTTTTACCTTTGCCTCTAAAAAACAGTATCGTCGCACATAAATTATGTACACTTATACGCTCTTTCAGCCGGTGCATACGGGGGACGCATGAGTTAAATCTTGAATTTTTCGTACTTTTTTTTATTTTGTTTTACTCCGGCCAGTGGCCTCGAAATATTCTAAACATCTTGAAATGTGGGAATATGTTTTGTTTTTTCTGAAAAATTACAATTTAAATAGCCAATGGTCATTACTTTTTACTCATGACGAGTATCCTCGTAAATACACAAAATCTTGTAACTTCTCCATGACGAGTATACTTGTCAATCACAATTAACTAATTGAGCAGAAATTTACATAATTTGAATTTTAAGTTATCCGACTACGTTCGGAACCATGATTTTAAAAAAGCCCATAAATGTATAATTTTCATAATATTTAGTGTCACTTAGATTAGAATACGTGTATAAAATTGTTTTAAGGACATTATGAGAAAAAAATTATTTAAATACAATATTTTGGCAAAAAATTAACTTCGAATAGCCTTTTTTCCAAATGTTCTCCTTCTGTAAAAAGTGCTTCTATTGTATTAATATTTTGCCTGTACATAGCTCAGACCTCTATACAGAGGCTCAACTATGAGTTTTGAAAAATTCACATTATTTTCAGAGTTACAACCATTTGAAACAATTATTGGCGTATTTTCTTAAAATTTCTCCCTTCTGTTGTCGTAAAACATGGATAAACCGACTTCCAAGTTATGCGTTTCAAAAATTCTAGTTGAGCCTCTGTACAGAGGTCTGAGCTATATACAGGCAAAATATCAATACAATAGAAGCATTTTTTTACAAAAGGAGAACATTTGAAAAAAAGGTTATTCGAAGTTAATTTTTTGCCAAAATATTGTATTTAAATAATTTTTTTTTGTCATAATGTCCTTAAAACAATTTTGTACATGTATTCTAATCTAAGAGACACTAAATATCATGAAAATTATACATTTATACGCTTTTTTAAAATCATGGTTCCCCGAACGTAGTCGGGATACCTTAAACTTTTTCATTTTGAAAAATGAAATAAGGGAAGAAATCTCGAACCTCACAACGTAATTCTTTTATTTTAATTAACCTTGTTAAATCAATTAACCCATTAACATAACTTAGTTTCCTTTGAACTATTAATACTAATCTCGCCGAGTTTAAAATTATAAAAATCACTAAAGGATTGATTGATTTTGACGACTGTACATAAAATTATCATTTGCCACGGTTTTAACAATACATTACAAGAGACTCGTGTGAAACATTAAACCACATCCACACCAGAATACACTCAAAATGCACTGCACGCTGCTGAAATACTTAAGCATGCTACTTGTCATTATTACGCTACTCGGCGCATCGTCGATGAACCCTAACATCTGCCCAAAAACAGATCTATATTTATCTGAGAATGGAAAAAACATGTGTATACTTCAACCATGACGGGAAGCAAAGAGGGGAGGGAGAAAGCTACGGCACGTGTAAATTGTTTTGTGTGTGTGTTGAAAAATATCGTGTTCCCTTTATTATTTTTTTTACTATCCATATAACCAATGTTTTGGTAGTAAAGAACGCGTTCACGCAAACACGTGTCTGAATCAAGTTTATATAGTGTTTTCATTTGTTTTCAACGCTTAATCTTTCATGGGTGAACATTTTACAATAAGAAATAAATACAAGCATCGTGTTGCCGGCGTTTTGAATACTTTTGAAAATGTAAAATGGCAAAACTAAAGCTAATATCTAAAAGCAATAGTGTTGGGGAAAATTTATGGCTTTATTTTAGAAGTAATTCTTGCAAGTTTTATTCATCTAGCGTTTCAATTTTTCTTTTTTGTACTCATTGAAATTTTAAATCTATTGTGAAAAATACGAGGAATTTCAGGAAACTAATAAGAACAGTGAAATGTATTTTTAGCTACGAATAAGTAATAAAAATTCCTTCTCGAGAAGTATTTTATAAATCGTCTGCCCTTTTTTTCATAGACGAAACAAAAATTAATGTTGAAAACAATTGCTTCATGAACTCAATATATCGTAATTTAATAATTTTTTATACGTATCTTAAGCATCAGAATTGTATTAGTTTACTTCGAATTACAAGAGATTTTCACCTTATTTAGCCTTGTAAATTTCATTATGAGGGTAAATAAAATGAAGAGAAGGTTAGAGTAGGATTAAAAGTGAATTATAATTAATGGATCTCTTATTACCAAATTAGAAAAATTTCACCTGTCATGCATATTAACGTATTAGGCATAAATAAAACGATTTGTAGCTTTTTTAAAGAATAGCGCTTGGCATCAATCTTAATATTATGAAACTTAACCCTTTTCATCACACTTCACGAATTTTTCATGTAAAAGCGCTTCATTTCTGTATCTGATATCGACAAATGAAACTGCGATCGCTTTAAATCTTAAAATAATTCAGCTTTTTTTTTTAAATTAAGAATTTTAATACCTTTATGGAAATGAATCTTTTAACTATACCATGAGTTGTATACAAAACCCTTTATGTACTATTGTGTACAATAGCTAACATCGGCTAAACCGCTATACGCTTCATAGTTAATTTTGATATTAAATCGTTTTTAAGTTAATAGATTTTTGTCTGATTTTTTAAAAGTTATAAATATTGATAGATATTGCCAGTGACAAAATTTTTAATATTTATGCCCATTATGGATGCTGAAAAGTGTTCAAATTCTATTGAATTTGGTCTAAAATCATACTAAGTTATAGCGTGCTAAGATTACAAATCTCCTTTTTATGTCTGCTTCTAATAACTTTCGAAGAATATTAGAATTATGATAATTTTTTTTTAAAATTCTTGTCTGATCAGCATGAGATGCAATCATCTTTTTGCTATTAAAGGGCACAAAAATATTATGTTGTAGATTTTCACGTACATTCAATGTCGCTGCTGTTATTCCAATTTTAACATGTATGAATCACAATTATGCATTTTCATTCTGAAACAGGTATTCCGAACGCCTTATCGATTTCTTTAATTGCTACTTTTATTCTCTTCTTTATTCCAGTGTTCTTTAATCCCATTACATTTTTCAGTGAATTATTGGAATTTTTTCTAGTGTCCATGTGAAATATATAGGGAAATGACGTTTCCTTCGAAGTAAACTAATCAATTTATATTGAAAGTCTTAAGAAATTCTGCTGCATTTAATAATTTTAATTCTTGCTCCATATATTTAGTGGTCGTAATAATCGAGTGATCATAGGCGTGAACTGGTGGTCGGTATTGTTTCTATCTAGTTATGGTTTCGTGTCCTGGTGCCATTTAAGACCACCATGTATAGGGACTAATGCCATGTTAAATCTATCGAGGATCCAAGTCCTTACGTTTTCATGATGTGTAAGTTTGGATAGAAGATTTCTGGCTCAGGTATCATCCTCGACACCTGATCATAGTTCAGAATTAGGGAATCCATTGCCAACAGTCTACGTGTTGCTTCGGGCAGCGGTAGTCTAGTGGTTATGGTTCCGAACTCGTGACCCACTTGTCATGGGTTAGAGCCCTAGTGCCACGGAAAACCCACCCTGTAGTGAGGGCTGAGGCACGTTGAATCTGTAGAGGTTGAAAGTTCTCCCGTTGGCATGATGTGGTAGTTTAGTGAGAGAAACACCAGTTTAGGTGTCGACCTCATCACTTGACTGAGGCTTAAAATTATGAGATCCGTTAGTTGCTTTATATTGCAACGCTGGCAGTCATCATGCGTTGCTTCGTAGTGCGATATTAATAAGTAAATCAATCAATCAATTTCGGTAAATTTAAAAGTTTTTCAGTACTTTTCCGTTAGCCGGGCGCAAGCGAAAAATTGTCAAATAATGTAGAATTCCGTCACATTTCTTACAACCATAAGGGGAATGTTCGTTTGGGGCCATGTGCTCTGTTCTCTGAATTCATTCAGAACAAATCATTAATATTTGCTTAGAGTTGAACTTGTTTTGCTTACTATTAATTAATATTTGTTTATAGTTGAACGTTTTCGACTTTTATTCCTTTGACTGTTTTGTCATTCGCTTCGCTTGGCGACTTGGCTTGCGTTTTGTTCACAATTAGTGACATTTGCGCCCGGCTAACGGAAAAATACCAGTTTTTCTCCTTGACTTGATTTTAAGAAAATATCAAATAGTAAACTTTATTTTGAAACTTAAATGGTACCAAAATAACATAAAATAGTCAATCTACCCTTTTAAATAAACTGTTTAAAACGAGTATCGGTAGATTTTGAATATAGTTTTCTTTTTCGTTCTAGAACGTTTCCAACACAACGTGTTGCAATATTAACTCCACGTGAGTATTGACGTAACAGAATGCCTCAAACAAAAGGTAACGCGGAATAGTTGAAAGGAAAGCGGTGATTATGTATAAAATATTGTAATAATTCACTCCACAGTCGCATAAAAAGGGAAATTTTAAATCTTATGCCGTTGAACTAAGTATACAAAGGAAAAAATATGACTTAGTATGATAACACTTGAAGAAATTCCATAAATCACAATGCTTCGAGCAAGTAATATAAACAAATCACACGTTCACGCGACTTCTTTTTATCGCGAAATCTTATGTACACTTGTAAAAGATCACCAAAGATTTTCCGGCAGTAAATTTTTAAATTGTGTGCCTTTGATAAAGAAAGGAAACGGGCTATTTAATAACGGCATCATCTGTGTAAACTCTAAACACTCATCATGCTGTTTTCATTTTTTAGCACTTCGGACTTGATAATTGCGAGAAAGGGAGAAAAATTGAAAATGTCTGATCCTAACAAAGGTAAGTTTTTCTCTTTTCTTTCCTAATGTTTACTCTTAACTTTTAAGAAAAGCTACAGTAATTTGTGATAAGATATCTATGGCAGTTTTTCATATTCGTAGATAACAAATTATTATTAAAATTCAATAAAATACAAAAATCTAATCAGTTTAACACAGCACTTTTCTCTCATTTTGCGCCGTTACGAAATAAATTAAATCTGTATTGATTAATCTATTGCCGTAATCGTTATTTTAAGGCTGTCTTCGGTTAATGTTAAAGAATAGGACCCAAATTCGGAATATTTTTTTAGATATAAAGGCACTCAAACGTTAATATTATATTCTGGCTTCACTATCATGTAGAGAATGTCTTATTTTATCATACTACTCATTTTATTCCGAGTTGATATATTTTTTTCTTTTATAAAAAAGTGTTTCGCATTTTTCTTCTATACAGTAATGCTAAATAAGCTATCCCTTCACATGTTCAAAAAAAAAAAAACTGATTGTTCATGAAATATTTTGAAATTTTAAAAACACTATATTTTTTTTTTTATAAACAAATGCATGAATTACAATACCACACATTTTTATAAAAATTGAGGCATTTTTTTTCTGTACGAAAATGTGTTCCGCGTTAAGTTCACCTTGTAGTACATATGGCAAAACAGCCTTAAAAAAGGCCAAAATAATCCGAAATGTAAATTATTGCACGATATGAAATAGCGAATTGATATATTGGTAATTTGTTTGATTTTATAGATCGCATGAAGGCACTGAAAATATAACTGGGACAAACAATTGGATCCCGATTTAACGAACTCATCGGGACCGAACATTTTGTTCGTTAAATCGGTGTTATTCGATATATCGAGGTCTAAACAAAATACAAATTTTTTGTACTTACCTTTTGCAAATTCTATAACAGTGATGGCGAACCTGTGACCCGTGGGTCAGACACTGACCCACACAAGCTTTTTAACTGACCCACTATTGCTAGGCAATCATTTGTTTGTTTACTCAGGTTTATTTAGATTTTTTAATTTGCGTGGATTATTTATATTCTATTTGAATTTTTTCAAACAAATTGACACAAAAGCATTTAAATGCTGTCTATAACCTTCAGTTTGATCATTACAGTTTCAAAGTTACGCAAATGACAACAAATGTATACGAAAGTATGTAATATTTTAAATAAAGCAAAAATGTCTACAAAATATCAAATAAAGTGTATAATTTTACTAACATTTTGTTTGTTGAAAATAAATCGAAAACCAAAGAAAACAATCGAAAAACCAGATTTAAGGCACTTTCTTTGGATAAAATGCTCTTTTGTAAGGTTATGTTCAGTTACGTTTGAAGAAAGAGGCTTCCATAGTGCCCTTTTTTACCCGTTAAGCCAATTGAATTTTAAAGATGTTTAGCTTTAAAAATACAAAAAAAAAATTAAATTAAATTTAACTCTGGTGCAAATGGGCATTAGTGACCCACGCAATAATACTAAAAAAATGTGAGCGAAATTTGACCCACGTCTCAAAAAGGTTCGCCATCCCTGTTCTATAATAAGCAACTACACTATAGTTAGAAATTACACACTTTTTATTCAACAGCTAAAAATACTAAAAATGAATTATTACTCTCCAATTAATTATAAATTTTAAAATATTGTTTAATAGATGTTTGTGAAAATCTTTAATTCCTCACTCGAAAGAGTCCTTTTTCTCGACTTGTCGTAGTATTTTCTTTGCATTATTTATATACTGCTACATGAGACATGTTTTCAGTTTCCTAACAGTGTAAATAATTAGAAAATGTAACAGTTTTGTTAAGTTTCATTGTGATATTCTGCATCATAATCGCTATTTATTGGATCCGACAAATTAATAACTTCCCAAATTTCAGTTGCACAGATAGGCAGTCCGTCATTAAATGTAATATAATCATTAAAATCTTAAAATACCCTCTGTGTTGTGGAGTTGGAGGAGATAAGAAAGAAATTTCCTGTCATATTTAAAATTCAAACGATAGGTTACTCATGGTTCATCTGTACATGTAATGTCTCATAACGCTCTGCACCTTTTACCGTTGAAAGTGGCTACTTACAAGTCAAATCTTTTTTCTGTTCCGGACAAAAAGGATGTTAATTGAAAAAAAATTCATTTTTTTTTCCTCACACAAACTAATAAAAAAATTTTCAGATGAAATAATTCGTTAATCCGGGGTTTATTATTCGTTAAATAGGGATTCTTTCCTTCATTTTATTCGGGGGGAAGAAAAATTCGTTAAACAGGGGTTCATTAAATCGGGGTCCGACTGTATGTATTTTTGATCTATTAAGGTATCCGACTACGTTCGGAACCGTGATTTTGAAAAAGTGCATAAATTGATTATTTTTGTGATATTTAGTGTCACTTAGATTAGAATACATATAATTGTTTTAAGGACATTTTGACAAAAAAAATTATTTAAATACTATATTTCGGCAAAAAATTAACTTAGAATAACCTTTTTTCAAAATGTTCTCCTTTTGTGAAAAATGCTTCTATTATAATAATATTTTGCCTTTATATAGCTCAGACCTCTGTACAAAGGCCCTACTATGAGTTTTGAAAAATTCACATTATTTTCAGAGTTACAACCAATTAAAATAATTATCGGCGTTTTTTTCTTAAAATTTCTCCCCTCTGTCGCGTCGTAATACATGGATAAACCCACTTCTAAGTTATAAATTTGAAAAATTCTACAAGGCGAAATATTATTATAATAGAAGCATTTTTCACAAAAGGAGAATATTTTGAAAATGGGTCATTCTATGTTCATTTTTTGTCAAAATATTGTACTTAAATAATTTTTTATTGTAATACTATTCTTAAAACAATTTTATATACATTTTCTAATCTAAGTGACACTAAATATCCTAAATATTATCCATTTATACGCTTTTGCAAAATCACGCTTCCCAACGTAGTCGGATACCTTAAATATAGTTCATTTCTTTTAATTGTACGCGACAAATTTTGCTTAAATTTTATTGGTTTTTATTATAAGATGTATAATACGTTTTTCTTTTCGTTTATAGTAATCAAATAAACACTAAGGAATAAAGTTCTGCACCGTTATATATTCTAAACTGTAATAAAAATATTCATTGAAATTCAATTCTGTTAACGCACATTCATTACTGAACGCGGGCTAATGTTAACAGTTAACTTGTTTTGCAGTTAAGAAATCATGTAATTTTCATTCAAAAAAGGACTGAATATATCTTTATTTTTCAAATGGTGAATTCTACCCTATGCTATAAAGAAAATTGTAAAACGCTATTCCTATTAATGTACAGTGGCGTAACGTACACCCCCGAGAGGATTCTAGGGGGTCCAAGGCCTGACTGACGCCAAGTACGTCTTTAAGCAAGGGGCCCCAAAACCTGACTTTGCAGGGGTTCCCTAATATTCTCCGTTACGCTGCTGTTAATGTACACCTAAATATGACTAAACACAGATAATGTAAATAGACATGATATATATTATTCGTATCATTGAACTGCCATTACTTATGCTACAGCGATTATGTGGCAGCGGTAGCCCAGTAGTTATGGACACGAACTCGTATCGAGTATTGGTGCCACTGAAGACCTGCCCTGTAGAGCAGTGGTCTCCAACCCCCGGTCCGTGGATCAACAAATACTACTGGTCCGCACAAGAAACATTAAATTATTTCCATTTTATTTACTGTGGCATATTTTTCTTGGGTTTGGGCTACTTTTTATGAAGATCACTTTAAATTCCTTGTTAAATCACTTTATTCATTTTTGGTGTAGCTATATTTTATTCTGAAGGCACGTTTAAGTACCATTAAAATAAAATTATTTAAAAAAAACTATCTAAAATATAAGCAATCAACGTCCTTCCCTCAGCCGGCCGCGGTAAAGTTATCCAACGTTGATAAAAAGGCTGGGGAACACTGCTGTAGAGGGACTAAATCTGTCGAGCTCAAAGCCCTTCCGCGGCATGGTGAGGTAGTTTGGAGAAGGGGGTCAACTCACAGATGTCGTCCTTGTCACTTGACCGTGGTTCAGAATTATAAGATCTTGTTACCAATAGTGTGCTCGTGTTTCCTTGTAGTGAGACATTAACATAACTCTCATTCGCTGCAGCGATTATACTTATATTCATAGACGAATTCAAATAGGAACACAACGTGGAAAATTGCAATCTAGTTTTTATACTTCATTGCTATCTTATCGAATTCAAAAACTGATTCTTCGGGATTTTTCTCGCAAGGAAAATAAAATTAAAAAAAAAGTTTCTAAAATCTCTTTTAAAAAATACATACAATGCTTCATGTATTTGGCTAATTAACCCCTTCTACTACATTAAGGATTATAATTCATTCTAATAAAATAACTTTTATAATAAAATCATTTAATATAGCATACATTCACTCTAATAATCTACTAGCTATTAGCCACCATCTTCACTGGATATTTCATGATGTTGTAAGGCTATATATTGTTTGTTCATATTATTGATACCCAGTCCTTGAATTAAGCTTTCGTTTGAATTCAAAAACATTCTGTAACCCTCGACACTTCATTTAAAACCCTCGACATTTGATCATCATATGCATTTTAGCGGATGTCTTCTAAATAAAAGAAACATGCCTGCCAAATTTAAATTCTGTCTCATTTTGTATATATTTATCATTTTACAAGATTGTTTTCTATTGGCGTAAAACTTTTTACTCAACGTAATATATTGAATTTGTTCTAGGTTGTACGTTATTGGAAACTTTGAATTTAAATTTATAAAAGCCATTCTCATACTCGTTTATATTAACAAATCGACTATGTTGATCTTCTCTTTGACCAAACCACATGTTTTTCTTCGTTAAACTTTATCTCAAGATTTTAGCATTTTATAAATAAGTTAAAATAATAAATTGCATTTACAAACATCTCACAAATTTAAATTACTCAGATATATTAATGTTGATATAAAACGAGTTTTGAGGCGTTATAGTGTAAAATATAAAAAAAATTTTAATGCGAGAAATTGTTACCAAAATTCACTTGTACTTATTAGTTTTCATTAAAAAGGAAACTACTATAATCTATAGAGTAAGTTTATGACGTATTAAAATATCATTTTTGAGGCAGCTGCTATATATTCATGAACCATCTTTAACATCTGCAAAATGTAATCGAAATGTTTCTATTCCATATGGACATAGAAAAAGTAATTATGTTTCAGGAAAAATTGATTGCCGGAATGTTCAAAAAGAGAATTCTTTTTGGTGGATTACATCTCAAAAGTTATGCAAGGGAATTGATTTATTTTTTCTAAATAAAGTTTTTGAAATCGTGAATATTTTGCATATACTTTAAAGTGAGCTGGTTTGTCATTGCAAATGCTAGAAACTATATTTTTATTTTTTACCAAAAGGAAAGTATTTTATTTAAAAACCAAATGTACCGAAAAGAAAATTTTATACATTAGAATTTGATATTTTTTCTTTTTCATAATTTGTAAAACTAATTCTTATTTTAAAATCTTAAGAAAATTTGTCTATTGAACACGAATGTATTAAATTATTTAATGCAAAATATATTGAATATTCGAATACTTTTTAAATAATTAAATGATTTATATAATCAAAAAATAAAACACACACAAAAAAGAATGTTTTAGTTTTATTAGTAGCTTCGATCAAGACGTTTTTACTAATAACCAGCAAATTATTTTAATTTTCAGACGATATTTTGTATACTGTTTGGATGTAACATCTGTGTGTGTGTGTGCTTTCTCAGAAATAAAAACATATTATACTCTATGTATATTCGCGGAACGATTGGTGCTGTTTTTTATTGGTTATTTCTCTTTACATTACTTTCTCCAAAACAACATTCTGCAACATTAAATATCGAAAAATTATATGCATACTGATATTTAATGGGAATATTGTATCGATTGTTAAAAATCTATAAGTAGGGTTAAAGTTGTAAGAATTTTTTTTTCTCTTCCTTTTCTGAATAATTATTCATCGAATTAACTTCATTTTTAAGTTTTCCTAACATCATTTTTTAAAACAAATCTGTAAAATATGTTAATTTGTACATATTTTTAAAATCTTAATAAAATGTTAACAATACAAAACTATTTTTATCCTCTTAATCGTCATATTTATTACAAAACATTTCTGGGTAATAACTTTCACTTTTATCTTTATTTCTTCCACTGCAGCTTTATTTGTCTACGAATTTTCATGTGGCAAAATATAAAATTAAAAACTTCATTCATATAGAGATGAGAAAGAGCCATGTACGATTCGATAATCCTATATAGTATATATTATTAAGTAGATTGATAAATAATAAAACCTAAATTGTAAAGCATGAATTTTAAAATAACAATTGAACTTTTTCAAACATGACTTGTTTTCCATTGCATTGTTACTGCGGTATGTTAAAAGATAACCAATATTTTCTGAAAGTATATTAAGGATAAATGTTTGTAATTTATTAATGTTTGTAATTTGTAATACGTATTCACATACTAGGAAAAAACGAATTCTATACACAGTGGGCCACAAAAGTGTTCATACACTTGCATTTTCTTATAAAACTTAATGTTTTCGACTAATAAAAATTAATATATTGTAACTGTAAATTTTTTTTTATCATATCTGCAACTTGTTCTTAATGGAATAATATAATTAATTTTTTAAAAATAGCATAACTATTTTTTTAAAAAATTAATTATCAAAAAGCTACTAAAAAATTACGCCACAAAAGTCTTCGTACACTTAACAAAAATCTCAACTAAGCTTTAAATATTGTATTTCTTTCTTAATTTAGTACTTAGTAAGATATCTTTTAGTGTCCACAACAGCTTTTAAGAGCGTCTTAGTATAGATTTAATCAGTTTTTTGTAATTTCTGCATCGATTTTCCACAATTCTTCTGTGACTATTGTTTTTACTTAACATTTTGTGCTTATTTGTCACGTTTTCTTTTTTTTACATCAGAATCTCACTAAATATGTTCTTCTAGGCTAAATAAAGTGATTGAGGAGGTGTTTTCATAATTTGGGTACAGTTATAGAGACACCAGTGGCGTACAATGAGAGCAGTGCACTTGGCGTCATTACCCTGTTAAAAAATTAAGTAGACTCTAATACCCAAATTTCGGGCGGATAATTTAAAATTTCTCTTTAAAATAATTAAATAGAGCTCATGATTCATAATACCATGAAAAATTAAAAAATTACCTAATTCTGAGTCCAATTTACACCCCCACGCCAGAACACCTTCACTTCCATGCTGAAGCATGGAAATGAAGGAGTTTTTGTTCCACATAAATTCATGGGATTTAAACTCCTTATTTTTTGGTTTACAAGCTGTTATAGGCCCATCGGAACCAAAAATGTTGAATTGTCTCCCATCCTAATCAATTTGCTGTCAATTTTGAATTTTCTGAAACTTAATTCAAGAATCTAGTTGGATCAATAAAACATGGAGATAGAAGTGTTCTTGCGTGGGGGTGTAAATCTGCCACATAATTAGGTAATTTGATATTTTTTGTTGATATTGTGAATCATGAGTTCTATTTAAATATTTTAAAGAGAAATTTTAAATTATCCGCCCAAAATTTGGATATTGGAAGCGACTTTATTTTTTAACAGGATAATGACTCCAAGGGCACTGCTCTCAATGTACGCCACTGGTGTCTCTATAACTGTCCCCAAATTATGAAAACACTCCTCAATTACTTTATTTAGCCCAGTAGAACATATTTAGTGAGATTATGATGTAAAAAAAAAGAAAACGTGACAAATAAGCACAAAATGTGAAGTAAAAACAATAGTCACAGAAGAATTGTGGAAAATCGATGCAGAAATTACAAAACACTAATTTAAATCTATACTAAGACGCTTAAAAGATGTTGTGGACACTAAAATATATCCTACTAAGTACTAAATTAAGAAAGAAATACAATATTCAAAGCTTAGTTGAGATTTTTGTTAAGTGTACGAAGACTTTTGTGGCGTAATTTTTTAGTAGCTTTTTGATAATTAATTTTTTTTAAAAAATAGTTATACTATTTTTAAAAAATTATGTCCTTCCATTAAGAACAAGTTGCGGATATCATAAAAAATTACAATTACAATATATTAATTTTTATTAGTCGATAACATTAAATTTTATGAGAAATTGCAAGTGTACGAACACTTTTGTGGCCCACTGTACGAACATGTCGGAACTTATGTAGAATATGAATCGTCAGTCTTTGCTGTATACTCTTTCACAGAATTCTAACTGTAGAAATACTTTATATATAAAATGTTTATAGATATATTTTTACTTATTGAAAATCGGGTGTTTTTATTTATTGTATTTTTAGACTATTAACCACAATACTGAAATATTTAAGATGAAATTCGATAAGATTGTCTAAAAATAAATCGATTTATCGAATAACAAATATTGACGCGATTCATGTAAATGTTATAAAAAAATTTTGCGATACATTAACTATTTTTATAAATTTTCTCTATTTAAAACTGGATTTATATTATCTTAATATTTAGAATTTATAAGATTTTAATTCATTTTTATCTAGAAATTTTTCATTTATCTACAATAATCCGAAACTCCATCTTTTTCGAATTCGTAGAGCCAAATTCTTAACCTTAAAAGGCGTACAAATAAAACTACAAAAATTATAAAACCTTTTTTTATATTTCCGTTTGAAAAAATAAATATTCTAAGCAATTATTGTTTAACTAAACTTATATCGGAAACAATTCATTGTGTGTGCGTATGTTTCAAAATGATTGAATTATAATTGTTCTAAGCAAGTGTTATGAGATAGAAAAAATATCTTATTTCGTAGAAAAGGTGAATATAAATAGTTTTTTTTTTCTTTTGTAAATAAAAACGACTCGGTATTACTTTTTTTCCAAAAAATAAACACTACGTATTTATTCTGACAATTTTTGAAAACAATTCAATATTTTCGAATTCGAATTTTTATTATTCGTAACTAAATAGCATGACAATAAATACTGAGAAATTGCGTAATTAATCGCATATATTTACTTTGTCCATCTCTATCAATAATTTATTATCTTTTTCTTAATCAAAATTTTGGAATATAACATCAAGCACATGCTTAACTTGAATTAATTTTGTTCAACTGTGAAACGTTGGAGAATACTCCATGACATAACCTGCGACATCTGGAATAGGTGACGTATACCACTTGTATATCACTACTCATTTGTTGTGGGGTTGGCTTCCAGGAGACTTTTTGTTACGCAGTGTGTGATCAAAGATGTCTGGCGTGTTGCCTTGTGACTTCACAGCGCGCACCTAGTTGTATTTATAGACACTGCTTTTCCAATGTCATCTTCTTCGGTTCTTGTTATGCTGAAGGTACACGCCGAGGATTCGTGATTAAGAAGTAAAAAAAAAATTACTCTTGAAAAAAAGAAAGGGTTTTTGTGGAGTAGAATACTAATTCGTTTCTCTAGTGCAGATGATTTAGCGTCCGTTCAAGATGGCAGAGATGAAAAATCTAAATGGAAATTTAGGCAAGTGTCTTCATCTTTTTTTTTTAGATCTAGTTTTTTCCATCAAAGTCAGGTGCTTCGAATCACTCTTTTCATTTAAACCTGTTTTAAAAATTATTCTTTTATGGCTTGTGATAAATTCCCAAAGTAAAAAAACTGGTTTTTTTTTTAAATTTTTTGTCGCATGGTATAATTTAACATTTAAACGTTTTTTTTTATATAGCAATATTTTTTTTAATCGAAAATCTTATTTAAAATCGAAAGTGGGGAACTTTCCAGATGAAGAAAATATTACGATAAATTTTACTAAAACATACAAAGGTTATTTTTAAAAAAATTTTTGAAGGTATTTAAGGTGATTGACTGCATAAGAAACCATAATTTTAAAACGTATATAAATTGATTTCTCCCCTTTTTTTTCTTATAATATTCAGTAAGAGTTGAATTAAAATACATTTGTAAAATTATTTTAATTCAAGGCTATTGTTGCAAGAGAAAATTATTTAAGTGCCTCTTTTTGGCAATAAATGAAAAAAGAATGGCATATTTTTAAAACATTCGCTTTTTATATAAAACAAGACTCGATAGTAAAAATATATTCCCTATATATAGATACCTTTCTACAGAGACCTAAATAGGATTTTTTGTAACATTCACATTGTTTTCAGTCACGATCAATTTAAATTACAAGTTTTTTTTTTAATTTCTCTACTCGTAAATTATACATTTTAAAATCTTAGTTCAAACCCAGTTCCTAGTTATTTGTAGGCAAAATATTATTATAAAAGAAGCATTTTTCACGAAAGGAGAATGTTTTAAAAAATGACATTCTTTCTTCTTTTTTTTTTTTTCGCGAAACAATTTTTTTGATTATTAATTTGTCCAGTAATAATATTTTTAAAACAATTTTATAAGTATGTTCTAATTCTACTGATACTGAATATATATACGGAAAAAATTATCCGTTTATTTGCTTTTTCAAAAACACGGTTCCGAACATAATCACCTTAAGTTTTTACATTAACTTTAATAACGATATCACATATCTCAATTGGAACGTTTTCTAGATAAAATCTTCCTGAGATTTCTTTTTCGTATTTTTCTTTATTTTTAAAAATTATATATTTAGAATAATTTGAATATTTTTTATTTTATGAGACGCTTTATGTAAAAATTGAATCTTGCTTATTGAACGTATAAACCTAAATATAAAAAAATATATTTTAAAATATTTAAGTAATAAAACATTTATATCAAAATAAATGCATCTTTAAATAGAGCTAATAAAATACCATGTAGACATCTCCAAACGTTTGAAAAACCCCCGAGAATGTGCCGGAAAACTTCGTTATTCTCTGAATTGTGTAATTTCGATAAACATCTATTTATTTTAATGAAGCGTTTACATTCCCGATTGATCTTAAGTGTTTTATCTACGTAATCTATATAAAATAAAATCGCAGGTTTGGGAAAAAATAAGTTCGGTTAATCTGTTTAAGAAAGTAGAAAAATTTTAGATGTTTGTGAAATTGTTAATTTGGAGTTTTTTCCCCCAATGTTGGAGCTAATTCAAAATGTAGAATATATTTTTTTTAATATAACCAAGCAAAAAAAAATTTAAGAACTTCATTTTTACATTTGTGTCTTTTTTTATTTATGGCAAAGTACTCTATCACTAATCTTAATTACCTTTTTCGCTGTGGTTTGTTTGGTATGCGTTGTATTAATTTATTCAGTAAAGATTGTACACAAATTTCGAAATATCTAGAATGCGTGAATTTAAAAACAAATCAAATTACATTTTAGATATGAAAGATGGCGAGCGTTTTCTTATTTTTAGCTATTAAATAATAATGCATACATTGAATAATTAAATATGCACCAATTATTGTGTTCTAATTACTCCCACCATCATCGTACTTTACTTTAAATTTGAATTTTTCTGTCTTTCAATGTCTTACGAATAAAAGATCTACATAACTATATTAACCTATTAAAATTTTTGCTTTTTTTATTGTGTGAAAAATGAGAATATTGAAATAATATTCATTAATTTTTATTTTTTTCTTTTAAAATTTTAAAATGTAGAATTTAAAAACTAGTTTTTATAGCATTTTCAGTCTCTCTTTTCAGTTTATACTAGAAACAAATTTAAGTAACTCTATTGATTTTTCATTTACTTCATAAAGTTTTATCGAATAACTTTTTTATTCAAATCCCTTTTGAAAAAAAAATGGCTACTTATTAAAATTTGATATCTTACTAAATTCATATTTTTAAAACACTACAATTATGAACAGAGTTAATGAAAAGTTATCTTTTTATAATGAACCATTTGAATTAAAGTTAAAATGTACATTACCAATACATTAAATATTTTAGTAAAGTATTTTAACTTGTAGTAATTACTAATAAACCTGTAAGGGAAATTTATACATCCAAAGATTTCTTCGAAAGGGAAATATGAATAGCTGAAAATATCTCATTGTTTCTTTCGGCGATACCCATAATATACTATCTTGTTCTCATATATGTCATAAAAAAAATCAAAATGCCGAAACAATCGCTAAAAGTGATTCTTTCAAAAAGTAAGAGACGGTGAAATCTGTTACTCAACGTACTTTTTAGAAGAGAGGGTTTTCTTTTATAGATTTTTTTATTTACATACATTAATAAATCAAATTGCCATTGCTGGTAATATTTTAATAAACTTATAACAATAGCCAAATGAATTTTTTCTTAAACTTCGAATACAGTAAGACCCCGCTTAACGCGGGGTATACGTTCCATCACAGTAGAGCGTAATATGAAACAGCGTTAAACAAGGTTATCTCATCATGTAAATAATGGGGTTAGGGTTAAGATGGGTAGAAAATTGGCCAGGTATTTTATCATTAAATTTATTAATTATGTATTTTATAACAAAACAAAAATGTATTCCTTACAAATATAGAAACATAATAAATGAATATACATATAAAAATAAATAAAATTCTAAGTCACTATGTTTACATTTCAGATCATACAGTATCCTCTGTATTTCCAATTTTCTGCCTTTTTATCAAGAAGGCATCTAATGTAATTTGCGTTTTCCTTTTGCGCTCTGTAAGAAGTTGTTGGTAACTGGATAAGGCATCCATAACGACCCGTCTTGCCTTTGAACTCCTGTCAAAATTTGCTCCTGCCTTTTCTTGCTGCTTTATTTTCGTGTTTTTTATTTTTCACCCATGATAAAAACTAAAAATCATAATATTTGTCACTATAGCAATCGTTATATTACATAAATTTATAACGTTAACAAATGTTTGAAACGATAAACATACGTTCGTATAACACCGCTGAAAAGAAGAAACACAGATAAACTGCTTCGAATATCGGGAAGCCTACCGCTGTGTGTAATTTCGGGGAATCCCACAATTCAAATAAAAGAGCTTTAAACCGAAACAGCGCGCTAAACGAAACAGCATTAAGCGGGGTCTTACCGTATTTCATGATGTATAAAAATAAAAATAGAAATGTTTGGATTTTTTTTTTTTTTCTGTTTGAAAAAATAGTTACATTTATAAAAAGATTTGTATTGCATTTCTAGAAATTCTGCTTTTCCAGAGGATTTCAGAAAAATTCGCGCTCTTTAAGAAATATTTCTATTTCTCAAAAGAGGTAAGGAATCGATTGAGTGATTGATAAATAACGTAGCAATCTAAAGCTGCACTATTCTTAAAAATTAAATGGCAATTTACACTGCCAGAAAAAAAACCTAGGACTGGAGAAGTTTTCCATGATACAAGGCTGTTTTTATATTAATCCAATGAGAGAAGCATAAAATATATTTAAGTTCTTAAAAAAGAATGTTTCGCATACTGATATCGATTTCTTTTCAAAACGCGCCGTAAAAAGTCGAATTATTAACCTTGGAAGTTAATCGAAAAAAGTTGGCCTTGAAAGTACAAAGCGATCAGAACACTCTTAATTCAGTAGGTTTTTCATTGAAAAGCTTTCAATAATATTTTATCGAATAAATGCTAGATACTAATATAAAGCTTCTTTCGCAAAATTTGAACTCTTTAACCATGTTTTGACTCAAAACGACTATAAATGTTTTCGTCTAACATTGATGGATAGCTTCTAAGTTAAAAAGATCGAGATGAAAAATTATAATTTGAAAAAACTAAAAAAACCGTTTTTATAGTGAATCGAACTAAAAACTAAAAATATTAATATAAGAATAAAATGATTAACGAGAAAATTAATGTCATTGTGGGATAAAAGCGTTGGGTGCTTTGTATTATAATTTCTTACTAGTTCTATTCCGAAATGCTGAGTTAGTGTAAAAATGTAGTACAAAGCACATCCCACGCTTTTACCACAATGTCATTCTCGTTAATCATTTTATTCTTATATCAAGAATTATTTTTTTACTTTTTAGTTCGATTCACTATAAAAGCGTGTTTTTTTCAAACTATAATTTATTTTTCCTTTTTTAGTTTGATCTGCAATAAAAGCCTGTCTTTTAGTTTTTAAAACTATCATTTATTCTTTGTTGAATTTATCCTTGAGTTTCATATTTGGAACCGGAATTATGTGTCTGCTAGAATTAGTCTTGCTCTTCAATGGATATTAATTAACGGGTCTGAAGGGTATTTATTTTCTCCGTTTACGTGGCCTCGGATGAGTTCCATATCGAAAAATTTCTAAGATTCCGTCTCTATAGATACAGGTCTAACTAATAAAAGTGTGTTAAGAAGAAATATTATCTATATAAATGTCAATCATATTAACACCTTTTAAACATATTGCTATTATGTTAATTCGTATCATCACTTCTATACATATTGCTTTATCAAAATAAAAAAAATATTTAGCAGTTAGGACATAAATTTATCACCTTTAAACGTATTGCTATAATGTTAATTCGTATCATCACTTCTAAACGTATTGCTTTATAAAAATAAAAAATATTTAGCAGTTAGAACATAAATTGTTTTTAAACATATGCAGCACGAGTCTTTTTTGTCTTTTTTTATTTCCATTTTCAGAAAAACTAGACTTATATTATGGTAAGAAAGAACATAAAGAACACATTTTTTTTATATTAATCACAAGCTTATTTGCGGTTTTAGGGTTGCATTTTAATCTCTTGGTCGCTAAATCTAGAATTAGTCACCAAATCTGAAAATGGTTTATGCGATTAGTCGCCAAATCTGGAAACTATATAATGAATTAGTCTCCAAATCTCAGAAATCCTTAAAATCCTTATTCCTGACCATCATGATCAGGATAATGAAACAAAATTATGAAATTATTGTATTGTCGTCGGTTTTTGACAAGTGTGCAAAATTTCGAATTCATCTGACATTTTAAAGTGGGTAAAAATCGAGTTCAAAGATTCCATTACATACAAGTTAAACTTAATAAAGCTTGTTAAAAATCAGTATTAACAACATAACCTGATTTCATTATGCGTATTGGTCGCAGCATAATTTCAATTATGTACAGCTTAATATAGATTTAAATCAATTCAGTCTATTAACACTTTATTGGTAAGTAAGGTTTTAATTTCGCGTGTTAAAATTTGTATGCTCTATATCTTAAAGATTAGGTATGTTAAGTTGGTGTGTGTGTGTGTGCGCGCGCGCGCGCGCGTGCGTATGAGTGAGTGAGAGAGCATATAAATTTTAAAGTAGTAACTGTAACTGATTTCCCCAAACAGCAGAGGCACCCTCTAGCGACCACAAACCTTCAAAAGAGGCCGGGTAGGAAAGGAATACAGTCTGTAAGAAAAAAGTCTATATTCTTTGCACGTTATTTTTATTGATATCTCTGTGTATCCCATCTTAATCCATATATACATATAAAAGAGAAAAGTGACTCACTCACTCATTACGATATCTCCGAAACTATTAAACCTATAGATTTGAAATTTGACATGCATGTTCCTTTCATGGAGTAGAGATCCCCTAAGAATGGATTTTGTGAAAATCAACCCCCAAGGGGCGTTGGGAGGGCTTAAGGGCGCTATTGATAAACGTTCCCGTTTCTTAACTTTTTGACTTAAAGGCTTGAAATTTGGTAGGTATGTTTCTTTCATGAAGAAGAGATTTACAAAGAACACATTTTACGGAAATCTATGGCGGGAGAAGGGAGTTATTGGCGCGTATTGATAAAAATAAAATAAAATAAAATCATTTTCGAACAAATAAGCCTACAGTAGAAGCCTAGTGGTCGAGTGGTAGCGTATCTCGCTTCCACGCCACAGGTCCAAGGCTCAAATCCCGGGACGGGCAAGGTCGACTCAGCCTTTCATCCCTTCAGTGGGTCGATAAAATGAGTACCAAGCTTGCTTGGGAACTAAACAATGAGGGTTTCGCGTCAGACTGGCCCCCTGATCGGAACAACTGCTCATGCACCTCAGTGCCAAGGCCTCGTAAACTGAGTTGGGCACAGTAGGCCTTGGCCTTTATGGGCTGTTTCGCCATAGAGTTTAGTTTTAGCTTAGTTAGGCCTACAGTAACGAAATTTGAAACATGGATGCTCCTTTGATTGAATTGAAATCCACTAAGAACGGGTGTTACGGAATACGCAACTCTCCCACGAAGAGCTCCCTAATCGGGGCTTATTGATAAAAATTTCCCGTTCTTAAACTATTAGAGTTAGAGCTGAAATTAGGCAAGCATTTTTTGTTTAGTAAAGGGGGTTACGGGAGATAATTCTACTTAAATTTTTGAAATTATTAGAAATTATTCCTTTTTTTAAATTCAAGAGATGAGTTATAAGAATGTTTTTCAATAAAATCGAACTCTTAATGCTAGGATTTAATCTAGGAGTGTATCTAAACACTGCGGCAAAACTTTAAGGGGTGATAGAGACAAACAATAGTAAATAGGAAACTTAGGGTCCCAAATGTCTTCCGAAGGAGATGGGTCCCATTAAAGTTTAGGGTCCAAAATTTCAAATGATTATAAAAAACGGAAAAACGGGTCGCTTCGTTAGCGGTTTTCGCTAAAATTATTCTTTTTGTCAGTATTTTTTTGAAAAATAAATTTTAAAGATAAAACTAAAAAAGTCGATAAAGGGCGCTTTAGACTTTGGAGTAACGAACAACTATTTTTTTACCGTTATTTTTTGTATCACATTAAATGCTTTCAAAAGCTTAGACTTAAAGTTAAATTTTGAGCTCAAAATTTCAATTGTTGGGGGTAGTTAAAGTAGCGCAAACGGAATTGTGTTCAGAAGGTGAAACTTGAAACTCTCGTTTATTTTACGTGTAGGAGATAGTAGTTGCTGCCTGGTCTACGACACCAAGTTGGGGAATAACTGAACTCTATTCAGAGGGAAGGGAGTTTCAAATTTCACCTACTTAACCACCCCCAACGATTCAAATTTTGAGCTTGAAAATTAAGTCTAAGCTTTTGAAAGCATT
>BMAV01028039.1:71846-89395 GCA_019973955.1 Trichonephila inaurata madagascariensis
TAAAATCTGTTCTTCGAAAACCTGAAATTGATAAAACTGAATAATAAATTTCAATAAAAAAATATTCAGTGCCCTTGTAAGGCAATTTCGTTCACGTTAGTTTGGTTCACAAGCAAAGAGAACTCTCTTCCTGGTTTTAACAGTGTCATTGTCTCATTTTAAATCATCTGAGAATTTTCAATTACTTACTTACACTTTCTTCGCTATTTGCTTACATTTTCCTTATTCGCATGGATTTCTACCGATAATGGTGTGCTTTGTTCTGACCTCAATAAAAAAGAAACGCAACTGCACCAGCGATTTCAGCAAATTGCTTTACGCTCTATTGGTTGAAGTTCGCTAAACTGAAATGCAACCAACCTATTTTACTTCTCCATTTTTTCCTCATAAACTGGATTGTAGTAAGGTATAACGAACAAAAAAAAGTACTTCAGAAAATACAAGTACTATAGTGACCCATTATGCCCTTGACCGCAGTTGCCTTGACACTAGGTGTAGGCAAAAAGAAGCGAAAAACATACCTAATATCAGGTTCTATCATCTGAAGCAGTGAAGTGGCTGGTGATTTTTTTTTCCGAGTGAATTTAAATTGATGGCTTTTTATATAACGAGTCTTTATATAACGGTAAATATTTAAGTTCTCGCGAAATGTTGCCAGCCTTTGAATGTAAGAAATGGCTAACTCAATATATGATGCACGTTCTAGAACAAAAATTCAACTTTTTTAACACAATTTAGATCTTAACAAAGATGATTATATAATTATGAGAATTAAGATAAACGGGGTTAAACAAGTATCAGAACATGATTTATCATTAATGATTGTGTGTAATGATATTACTGAAATGATTATTAAATCAAAAAAAGACATATATTACATAACTTCTGTAAAACACTTAGTCATATTCATCGTAAGCAGTGATGTAAACCTACAGATAACGGGTTAAGATTCTAAGACGCAGGATTATTAATGTATAACTGTAAAAAGTTGACATATTAAGAAAGGGTTAGGATAATAAAAACTAATTAATAAAAGATAATTTTGATTAATACTTTAACTCAATAAACTTTTATTAATCAAAGTTAAATTATCTTTAACTTAATTTCGAATGTTATTAAGGCATATTAAAAAGTGCACTTAATATGTATCTAAATGGAAATATATGCTGAATGAATAATTTCCTTCTTATTTTCCTTTTAAAACAAAACCAGATTTCAGCATTTATTATTACACTTTGAATAAGATTTAAGTAGGAGGAAAAAAATGGTTTTGATTCTTGGAAGCTTTTAAAAGGTCTTGATTTTACACTATAATATAATGATTGTAATATAATTATATAGTTCTAGAGGAGAAAAAAAAATTCTTGTTCAAACTTTTTACTTAAATTGATTTTTGTTAGCCTTGAAAGGGGAAGAACATATTTAAATTTTCGTCTAATAACTCTAATACTTTTAAAGCTTACCTATTTAAAAACATTAAATCAATTCTGGAAGAAAAGCAAGATGATTTCATCTAAATTATTCCAGAACACAATTCAACTCATGATATCATCAAAAATATTGGTTATCAAAATTGAATTCATTAAAATTTCAGACAACAGCTCTGGATTTACAAATAATCGGAAATGTAATGGGTTAGAATATACATTTAAGTTTTTCACAAATAGAATATAACTCGCATCACAAAAATAATATGCAATTAGATCAACACAAATGTTTAAAAATGTTTGGAATATCGTTCTTCATTGAATGTGGCTGGGAGTTATAAAGTCAATCGCCAACAACTATTCTGTGAAAACGATAAAAAATTAATTTAAAAGTAAACTCTTTATTATTCTCTTTTCTCAACGTTTCTTTTACTAAAAAATCGATTATAAGCAGTTCAATACTTTACATAAATTTAATTTAATCATAATTGATTTTAATTATAGTACTCATTTATATAATTAAATCTTTCAGATGTTATGCAAGGTCTATAGTTATTTCACATGTTGTCATATTGAGAGTAAAGTCAATTTTTTGTTTGGAATGTTTTTAAAAGTACTTTAAAATGAAAACAAGATTCTTTCCTTATTAATAAAAATAATCTGAACAACTTTTTTCTAAATATATCTATATTGTAATGTAATTAATAAAAATTAGTTCCTCATTAATCAATAAATAATTTAATTGTGTATCAATCGTATTTCGAATTTTTTGTGATCGACAATTTCTGTGATCTTAAAAAAAAAACTCTATGAAATTTTTTTGATTAGAACTTTATATTATTCTTTATTTAGGAGTAACTATAATAAAATAATCATATAGACACTTGTTTTACCCCAATTTATCCTTAATCGTATCTATCATTAAAAAGCAAAAGTTATCTTAAGAACTTTTAAACAAAAGACTTCAGCTTTTTCTCGAATATTTTTAAAAATAAAAAGAAATTAGATAATCTAAGTATTTTCGGATAAATCTAGATTTTTGCTCAACTTTCAATAATAACCACAGATTAGATAAGTAATCCAGATATTTCTGTGTGTGGTTAAAATCAATTAGTTCCTTTTCCTTTCCAATTTTTTTTAGATAAGTTTAAGGGACACGTGACTTTACACTAGGTGTGCACTTTTAAACGGCGTTATCTTGCGTTGTGTCATCGAAAAAAAACAATGGCGTGGTCTCCACAGCACGTGCAGGTTAAGACGAATAAAATATCTCGATTAGATACAAAAGAACCTACAACTAATACAGATAACGAAAATTTATATATCAAATGCACTTGCTGATAAGCTGATCAGATAAGATATGGATTTGCACGTTTTTAACGTTTAAAACTGTAAATCCTTTCTTTTTGTCAGTACTTTTTTTATCCTAATCTTGTTTTCGAAATGAACCTCTAGTTTTGTGCTGTTCAAAAAGTCGTTTGAACCGTATCGGAAGTATATTTATTGAATATCCATATCGTAATGAAAATGTATTAACGGCATCATACCGTTATTTGAGCTTTGACTGGAAATTTTTTTTTATCTATACTCTGCCAGTACACGGACTGCAAAAAGATTTTTATTCTATTTTGATAGCTTTGTAACAGGTAAGTTTTTTAAATTCTTTTTTTCGATATTAACTAATAGGGATAATTATAAAGTGGCATGATTTTTTTTTAAAAGTGTATTAATTGAAAAGCATTGCGTCAGTTGCTAAGGCGTCTTCACTTAAGGGGGTCCGGCACATCCATAGGAGCCCATGTTAAATTGCGTAAGTTCATGTCCCTTTTTCTCAGGAACTACTCTTTTTCTCATGAAATAAATTTTACAGTAGGTTATGTGTACTGTCAATAACACTTTAACGAAGGGTTTTGTCTTTTTGTTAAAAATTAAATTATTTATGAATTTTTTTTAAAAATTATCCATTTTTTTCCCCTAACATTTAGTTGAAAAAGGCCATATCTAACACATTTTGCAAGATATATCTAATTCCTTCTATTAAAGTGTTTAGACATGTTAAAAGTCTGTTTACTGAAAATTTTAGGATTATACAACTAGTAGTTTTTGAAAAAAAAGTTACATAAATTGAAAAATATTACATTTTGAGAAAAGAGACTTTAAAGTAAAAATTTGTAATTTTCTGAGCATTTACTTTTTTATTACTTTCCAGAAGCATATGAAGCCTTTTTTTTTCACTCTCTGCTCATATAAAAGACTTAGACTTTGTGTAGCCCAACGACTTAAGATCCCAAAAAAGACAAAATTGTAAAAAATAATGAAAAAAAGAAAATTCTAATTTTTTTTTTATTATTATTTACAATTTTGTCTTTTTTGGGATCTTTAAGATGTCGTTGGGCTATATACACAAATCCTAGTTTTTTCAAGCATGACAAACAGTTATACCTTGGTTCAATATCAGAATGCTTTAAAATCCATAATTTGGCTACATGACTCATACTGAACTGTGCAATGGCCATATTTACTCCTAATTTCCGAGTTTTTGATTCCACAAATGTAGATCCTGGAATCACTGACCATATGGTGTTATTAACTGACTCGTTTGGATTCTGGTTAATGCTCTGTGGGTTCCATAAAAACATTTTCTTAATATAAAATCCCCTAGAGCTCTAAAAATTTTCTTCATTTAATTCATTATGGCGTATATGTGTTTATAATCATAGTGCCTTTCGTTACATTCAGCTTCTGTCTTTTGAAACTTGCACCAGGCATTTATAATCGTGGGATACAGTCCATGTTGAGGACTATTTTTTATTATTATTTATTTATTTATTTTGAAACAGAAGATGGAAATATACAGCCCAAACAGAAGTTTCCCTGCTGTGTAGATCATTGATATTATTTCTAATAGCCATACTTTAATATCTTTGAATTTTTGATATTAAAATGTCGGTGAATTGGTTGCGACCTCTTAGGCTTTTTCCATCATTTAACCATTTTTTTTTTCTGTTTTGCTTTTAAGATCCAAAAGACGTGTACACATACACTTTTGAATAAGCCCAATACACTCTTAACTTTTCAACTTGATCATCATATGTATTCACGCTCATCAGAAACTTCTGCAAGGAGAAACACAGCTGCTCCTAGCAGAGCTCATTTGTTGCGCGTCAAGGAGTAGCTTCATTTAAAAAAATAAATAAAAATACTTATAATTATCGTATTTGCTCATATCATGTATCATTTTAAACAGAAATATTTGAACTTTTAAAAAATATAAAAAAGTGAAAATCGATCATTTTTCGAAAAATCATGTGCCGAACCGCCTTAAACTTATCCCAGGAATAGAATATTTTAGTAGGCATGTCAAAAATTCTCTTCCCCTCCCTTGCTCCCCAAAAATGTTGTCAAAATAACTTTAACAAGTACATGAAGGAGGCAGTACGTATTGTTTCCCTGGTTAGAATTTATTACAAAATTGCCAGAAACTTTACAAATTTATTTTTTCTTTACATTTTAAAATTTTTCCCAGTAAACTAATAAATTAAGAAATTAAAATAATAAAGTAAAATCTGGAAAAAAATTTTAAAGAAAACAGCATCTTTAAAATAAGATGTGAAATTTATTTCACTGAGCATCACAAAATATTAAAATTGAATTCAATCACAAGAAGCCACATCTTTATCCAAATACCCCAGTTCAATTAAGATGTAAAAAGAGAAATAATTTTATTTTAAAAATTTCGAGTTAAGGAAATTAGTTTTTTCGTATCAGATATCAGCAATTCGTTCCTAACATTTTGTTAGGATACCCTGCAATGGTAATGACAAACAAAACTTGGAAAAACGGTCTAAATACTTAATTATCCCACACCAGTGGCTTTTTTTCTTCTCTCATTTATTGCAATTTTTCACAAAGATATATTTATTATATATAAATATCCCTTTATAACGCAATTTTTTAAGTACGTTGAGAATACCTGTTGGGTACAAATTTTTAATTTCCTTGCTAGTAAAATATAGTGTTGATGATTTATGAATCTTAGTTTGGAACAAAAGGTACTTGTTTATCATAGTGATCTTCATGAAATCTCGTGAAGGTAGACTGCCGATTTATTTGCATCTTAACCACTCCTACCATATTTCTTTGGGGCTGCGGTAGCCCAATGGTCAAGGTATCGGGTCATGGTAGGCTTGTCACGAGTTCGAGCCCAGTACCACTAAAGACCCACCGTGTAGAGAAGCGATGCATGTTAGACTTGTTGAGAGCTCAAACGTCCTCCCATTTGTGTTGTGTGGTATTTTGGAGAGGGTGTGTCAGCTCAGGTGTCGTCCTCGTCACTTGATCATGGAACCAAATTACGAGCTCCGTCGCCAAAAACCCTCATGTAGCTTAACAGTGCGACGTTAATATTCACTCCCTCACTTACCATATTTCTTATTCACTAATTAGTATTGATTTTCTAGAGGCAACCGCCATTAGTGATCATGATAAAAACTTGTAAATGCGGCAGTCATTTTAGAAGGTAAAGAATAATTATCAGGTTAATGGACTTGGGGTCATTAACATTTCAATGCCTTTTTAATTTCGCTGTCACATCGTTTTGATTTGGAAACCCTTGGTATGAGAGTCATTCCTTTAACTATTTATCCATCTAGTTTCATATTTGCATTTAATCTCTTCTTGCATTTAATCTTTCATCGTCTTCCGATGAAATAGCATCTTTGTTTAGATCTATATGTGAATTTTTCAAGGCATTCAACCTAAAAATGAAAGGAGAATGAATGTTCCAATTTTTCAGACTTAAGATTCATTGCATCTGTTTTCTTAAAAATCGAAAAAGAAATCTCATTGACTTCTGGGTGGCAGTGAAAAAAATGTAGCAAGAACTCAGTGATGGAGCAATAATTATTACCTTTCATAAACGAGGAGCTTGTAGAAACATTCTTGGTTTTATGTGTATGCTAGCCGTTACCCACCAACTCCGCTGCGTATTTCATGATGTGGTATGACTTTTTTTTTAAAGTTATTGATACCTAAATCATTTCGATCATATTCATAAACAGTCTGAAAGCTCTCTTAACTTGACTGAAAAAGGACAGGAAGTCGATTGGGAGCAGCTTTCTCCGAAACGTGTTCTTATTGGATATCTACTTTACAAAGGAAACATGCTTGACAAATTTCAAGCATGTAGGCCTAATAATTCAAAAACGAAAATTTTTGTTTATAATGCTCCCGCAACCCTCCTTTGGAGTCGATTTAAAGGATCCATTTTTACAGAATTTTATTCAACTTCAGATACATGCCTGTCAATTTTTTTAAATCTGTAGGTCTAACAGTTCCAGAGATCTGTGGATGTGTGAGTGAATCGCTTTTTTCTCCTCTTTGTATGAGAGGTCACTTTTGATGATTGTTAAAAATTATTTTAACAGTTTTTATTTGTTTCGTTTTAATGTTCGATTGTTATAAAGAATGAAGTATGTTGCAAAATGTAAATTAAAAATAAAAGTCTATGACAGTGCTTCTCTCAAACTTTCAGTGTTTGCGATCCAATTTTTAATCATAATTTTCATCGTTCCCCCCTCCATACAATAACAATGTATTGAATGCAACAATAATATACTTTGACGCTTAAGCTGCAATACGATTTTAATCATGAAGTGCACAAATTACCAAGATAAGTATTAAGTTTTGTATATAATTTTGAAAATGTCAAGCCCATGATAGTTACTAGTAATTATTAATCTTTTTATTAACTTAGTATTGAGAAATTAATTATTAAATACATTATGCACAGAGTACTGATGCATTTATATCATATCGAAGTAAATGTGTATCTTATTTTTATTATGTCAGAATGCATTTTCTTTTGCTTCCTTTCGGTAAATTTGTAATTTTTTAAATCTTTCGTTTTCAAATTTTCTATATGCTCGCGCCCCCCTTAGGGGGTCGCACCTCACAGTTTGAGAAACGCTAGTCTATGAATATTATTGATATGAATCGCTTAATTTTAAAGATCTAAGAAAGCTAAAATCTTTAGAGGGAGAGGAGGAATATAGAAGCTCCTCTAAAAAGAGAGGTATTCGAAAATAATTTAACTCAGAAAAAGAAAAGTTTATACCGTAGAGTCCCAAAAACTTTGCACTCGATAACCCGGCAGTCCGGATAACTCGGTTGCACCCTTGCACCTTGCCTTGACTTGTCCTGTTGTGGGGTCGAAGAAACCCCAAAACAGGACACTACGCATTTCTTTGGGGGAAAAAATAGCGTGTTTTTGCAAAGTTGGCTAAATTTTCATTTTAGACAACTTTATGCTTGCATAAAGTATTTTTATGAAATGTTTCTCTAATCAGAAGATTGCTGTAACCTATGTATTCATTAGTTTTCACTTCCATGTCGTAAATGTCTTATGCATTCATACGGTAAGTTTAAGTAAGTAATGCCTTTTTGTTTAAGGGTATTTGGGCAGTTTATTTTCTATTGTATTTTCAAAAAAACAATAATACATACAAGTGCAGTAAAATATTTCCCAAGGAACCACTCGTTTTTTTTTTTTTTTTTTTTTTTAAAAAAAAAAAAAAAAACCCCATTTTGTTTAAAATTTTTTCCAATTTACCATTTTTTTTTTTTTTTTTTTTTTTTTTTAAATCTCATTCTCAATACCCCGGAGTTTTCACAAACTCGCGCACCCTTTGATTTACATTAGGTCGAGTTTCCGGGGTTCTACTGTAATAACTATTACTCTAAACAGCACTGGACACAAAGAGGTTCAAAGTATTCTTGCAAATTCTATAATTAGAGTGAATCTTAAGTGGAGAGAGACACTTGAAACTTGATATTAATGCCTTATATCTGAACAGTGAAAAATACAAATTTGATAAAATGTAGCAATTGAATCATTTGATTTAATAGCTACATTTCCTAATCTCAATCTAAATTTTTAAAAAAGCACACGCAAATTTTAAAAAGTTTTTATCGAATCTATCATAATATATCAATCCAATTTATTTTGTTTTACTCTTGAAAATTAATTTCTAAGTAAAATGTCTTTATTTTGCAATCCCTAAAATAATTTTACTTATTTTTTTATCGTGCGACCTATAATTGACTATACAATTAGTTTTGGGACAAGCTTGCATTTTTTAAATTTTGTAAATGGCACTACATCACAAAATTTCAGTTTACTCACTTCAAATGTAATCATGTTTTCAGCTTCAACGTGTTTTGGATCTTTCTCTAATTCATAAACTGATTTAAACATTTAAATGAAACTGGTAATATCGATATCTTAATGTACAGATGTGCGACGTCAGTTTTTAAAGTAGAATGCTGGATCACCTATGAAAGAACTGTCCATTGTTGAACTTCTCTAAATTTCAATTGACATAATTCTAAGCTAAAGTATTCTTCTTGTATCTTAGTTGAATCTCATGAGTTTCTCGTGGAACGAAATGTTGTCTCGATCTTTCCTACTTAAAATGGATAAATGCCTTGCAACTAAACATTCTATTCATTCATATTCCTATGAAGCTGATTAAGTGGCTTAGTTATATTTTAATTTTTTCGAGAAATATGACAAAATTTCTTACTGAGAGCTCCGCGGGACATTGTATGTTCTCATTTAGTTCTCCAGTGTGTTGTCTTTTCAAATTGACCTAAGAAATAATTTGCTGTGTCAAATTGGTAGCTTACATAGCTACTTGAGTGAATTCCAAATCTTAAATTCTGTCTTTTCTTTTTTTTTTCTAAGATCGTGGGAAGTATTTAATTTTATAATTATTACTTAATACTTTTTTCACCCAAGCTTTATCCTGTTCATAACGAATCCTCAGAATAATAAGGGGTGTTGGTACAAGGGCTAGTGGTAAAGTACAATTATAAGTTGCTTAGAAAAATTGCTTAATGATATCGAGTCATGTGTACAAGATTCTTTTTGAATATTGTACTTGAGGTTCTGAGCTTCAAATATTCCACACGTGGATATAATGAAGAAGTTACGAAAGGGGAAAATCATCTCAAATATCCTCATATAGTAGGACAGAATACTGAATAAGAAAAGATGTGTTGTTGATAATTTAGTGTAGAGATTCAGTGGTGTGCTAAAGCAAATTATAACAAAAGAATTATAAGTCATACTAATTTATGGGCCATATATATATAATCTTTTCTGTGTTTTAGAAAATGCCAGCAGAGTTACTGCTTGCATTAAATTATAAGTCACCCACTGTATCTAAAGGTGAAATTAACACTTTTATAATGTATATAAATTTAATGGAAATTATAAGTAGAGGAATTATATATAGGTGCAATATTAATGTTCTTCATTTCGAACATGTAAGCATGACTTTCGAATGACAAACAAGAGTATGTACAAATATTACTCTTTCGGCAAAAATGAAAGTAGAATAATAAGGTTATTTTTCATCGTTAGGTTATTTCTTTGCTAATTATCTTTTTTTTCTTACATAAATGACAACTAATTACATAATATGACAGCTTCTTTTCCTATTCTCTTCTAGAAACTGAGCGGCCTTCAGCGCCATCTGACGAGAAACCTTTGACGTCACCGGTGAGTAACAGACCTTTATTTTGTTACTGTTTAGTGATTGGGCCTGTTTAGAGGTGTGCGGTGTGGCAAATACCCAAACAATAATCGCTAAGTGAAGTGTGTTTGAAATGAGAAACTTAGCTAGGATTAGTTTTTTTTGTTAAATCTTCTCCACACAATCATGAACGGTTCGCAACTTAGTAATCTCAAATTATTATATTTGTTTTATTCCTGACTACTAAAAAAAACTGAGGAATCAGTGGATTCTATGCATTCTCCGAAATTTTTTATTTCTATCATCTATGACAGCATACCATCGTACTGCAGGTATGTTACCTAAAAAAATACAGTTCATACACTGTTTTATATTTTGGATAAATTCGAAAGTTTTGTAAAAAAAAGTGTTTATTATTAAGCTGCTGAAAAATCCGAATTGCTTGCCACAAACATTTCTTTACTATTTGTTATGAATTTTATGATTGTGACATGAAAATTTAAAAAAATTCATAAATTTTGTCAAAAAATCGTAACGAAAATTTTTTTTATGTATAAATATCAGTGAATTCATTTAGTATTAAGTTGTCAAAGTAACGATTTAATATATTTATAAGTTATAATGTATAAATGTATATTATAGTTTATGTATTGAAACCAAATTATGTACTGAAGTGTATTAAAATGACATTTGTTTTTAAAAATATGATCTTTAACTTGATTTGTTTTAAAAATGTATGCAGATTAGATAATTTTTAAAATGTATGTCATACATGGATGAATTTTTCAATCTCAATGAAATGAAAAAGTTTAGAAATAAGACTAATATACAGTATCCATACAGAAACTAGTTTTTATAATATAAGAATGTTTTGTTGAATTATATGAGAAATGGATTTTCATATCTTCTGTTTGCTTAAGCAGTTTTTAAAGAAAATTAAGTATGAATAATTTTAGAGCAGTTATAGTTAGATATGTTTTATTTAAATTTAGTGTCTACGTTTCTATCACTAGAAATATATTAAAATACAAAGATGATATAATACATAGCCATGTGTATTAATTTTGTTTGATATATTTGAACTTAGGCATATAAAACAAATATCTATTTAAAATATGTTTGCCTCTTGTAAATTGATGTATGAAGTATAATCTGAGTGATTTTGATAAATATTTTTAAAAATACTTCTCTTTTACTACCTAAATGTAAGTAACTTTTTACTCTTCAAGCCTTTATTACTAGAAATATATTAAAGTAAAATGATTACATAAGATATAACCATGTGCCTTAATTTTGTTTCATATATTTGAACTATGGCATATTAAGCAAATCTATTTAAAATTTGTTTGCCTCTATATATTGATGTATGAAGTATACATGACTAATTTTGATTTCAAATATTAACTTTACTAAACTTAAGGAACTTTTCATGTTTTCAAAAATTGAATTTTTAAAAATTTAAACTTGAGCTTCTGAATTTTTTTTTTTTAATCAACTTAAAAAGTATTCATACTAAAAAGAACTTTGTTACTTGAAGAGCTCCTTTATTTTCCTTCTTTAGTAAATGATATAAATCTCCGTATTTTGTAAATAATAGGAATTATAATTTAAAAATTATGCATGTGTTTTATGCATTACATTGAGCATCTATACAAATATACATTTGTATCAAACATGATATTAAGGTAATCTTTTTTTAGGCAATGTTATTAAAAATAAATGTACTAAATATTTAATGAATATAGTAGAAGTAAATTTTGGAAAACTTCAGTAGAAGCAAATTTAAATGTGAGAAATAATTTGATTTTGATCAACTTGTACCTTAAAGATTTTAATAATTGATCCTACAGAGTAAAATAAGCAATTTAATGATTTCCTCTTAATAAATATATTTTCCTAACTTATCTCTATATTATGACAAACATGATACTGCGTGAAGTATTTAAAGATTTGCGTACCTTAAATAATTCTTTTTGTGTAAATATTCTAAAGTTGTAATAGAGAAATCTATCTTTAAAATCTGAATCTGATAAATTACTAAAAGTATTGTGATGAATTGAAATTTCGATAAATATTGCCTCATGTTAGTATCTCTAACAACCGACTGGGTGGTGTGGTTGGTTTCTTGCTGGTCTTCTGCACCTAAGGTTGCAGGTTCGACCCCGGCCTGTTGGTGTGGTAGTTAGGAAAGGGGGGTGCCAGCTCAGGTGTCGTCCACGTCACTTGACCATGGTTCAAAATTACGTGGTCCGTCGCCAAAAGCCCTTGTGTAGCTGAACAGTGCGACGTTAATATTCAATCAATCAATCGACCCCAGCCCAAGTTGGTTGATTTTCATGATGCAGAAAATCGGCAGCGGCCATGTCGTATGATTATATAACCTGTAAAACTCAATTGAGTACCAGTTTGGCTTGGGTGCTCTCAGGGAAATTAAAATCTTAAGTATGGTTTTGCATCGCCAGAGCTTAGGTGCCTCCCTCAGGGTACGAAACTGGACATCAGAATTGCTTGCGGTAATTGGTATCGGCTATATGGTGCTGCACTAAAAAGTGATACCAGCTCTTGGGGAATGTACTAGGTCTACAAAGGTTAAATACCACTGCATAGTCCCATTAGACAAGAAGATATCTCTTTAACAAATCTTTACAGTTGATTATGTAGATATTTCTTTGCTATCTGATAAAATATTTTTTAAGAGTTGAAGTGTTTTAATTGTAAATTATTTCTATCTATTGAAAGTATAATGTTTCTTTGTTTCCACAGGTGGATAATATTTCTTGCAGTATTGGCTCAGAAACTGAAACAAATAGTGCCAATAAAAATATGCCTAACTGGCTGCAACGAAAACCATCTGCTATTCAAGAACAGCCCCTGGTATCCAAATATGGTGACCAATTTGATACATATCCCGATGATGCCGATGGCACGGACAATAGAAAAGTGAACTTGAATAATCTAACAGATGGACCAAAAGAAGATCAACCAAGTACTTGTTTTCAAAGGAATTTCTCCTTATACAAAGGACTATTTTACTCATCTTCATCAAGTGTCTTTTTTTCCCTCTCCTCGGTCATTGTAAAATACGTAAAAGATATCAGTCCAGGTGAATTAGCTGTTTTGAGGTTTGTGGGGATTTTGATATTCACACTTCCTCTTGTGATATACAGCAGAGAAGATCCTTTTGGGCCACGTAAAGTTAGGCATTTACTTATATTCAGGGGCTTGGTTGGCGCAACCAGTTTGTTTCTGCGTTTTGTTGCTTTTCGCTACCTACCTATTGCAGATGCTTCTGTTATAATCTTCAGCATTCCAGTCTTTGTTGCTGTATTAGCAAGGATTTTTTTAAAGGAACCATGTGGATTTTTTCATGCATTTACTGTATTTTTAACCCTTATTGGAATAATACTAATCACAAAATTACCTCTTATATTGGCAGATGAAATAGCAAGCTATAGTACGTCTCATTACTTTGGTGTAGGAGCTGCCCTAGGGTCGACTATTTTTGGTGCCAGTGTTTATGTTGTTATTCGCAAAATGACTGTTGTTCACCATTCTGTTATAATGTTTAATTTTGGCTGGGTTGCAATCCTGGAGACTGTCTGTCTCACTTTTGCCACTGGAGAGTTTGTTGCACCTACCTGTGGATTAGAACAATGGCTAGTCATTTTACTTGGTATATTTAGCTTCTGTGGGCAAATGCTCCTCACCATGGCTTTGAAAACTGAACATGCGAGTCCGGTTGCCATAGTCCGAGCTGCTACCGATATTGTGTTAGCATTCTTCTGGCAAATATGGTTTTTTAATGAGATTCCAGATGTTTATAGTATCTCTGGTGCTGTCCTGGTGAGCTCTTGTGTGGCGTTAATAAGTATTCGAAAGTGGGTAATGACTCTTCCTGAACATTCACTAATTAGGAAAAAAGCTTATTTGTTGACCATTTAATGTAATTTTGCTTTGTGAATATAAAAAAAATTAATCTGCATGCAGGTAAATATTTGCATGTAGGTTTTGATTAATGTTATCGGGATCGTTTAGTTTGTTTATTAGGAGAAAAAATCAATTTTTCACAGATATATAGTAATTTTAAGATCTTTTGATTCTATTTTCTTTAAAAGTTTTAAATTTATATATTAAAATCAAATTTGAATTGCAGTATTTTTAACATTTGTATACTTTAAAACTTTTGAGTCATTTTAAAACCATCTAGTCTATTTATTTTCATGATGATTCATTTTAATTGCTTTTATACACATTAGTCACTAAGCATTATTCGGAAATTGAGATGTTGTTGTATTTTGTATTTAATGCTCGGTTTGTTTTCGAAAAGTTATTTATAAAAGTATACTTAATATCAGTTAATTTAGAAAAAGTGTATATATTTAAAAAATATTGCACTTTTTTAAAATTAAGTACTATTTTTTTTTTTTTTTTTTGAATTTTAGAATGCATATCTTAGAAAGTTAATTTCTTTTGAATTTAAATAATCTCAGATGAAATTAGATAATTAATTATAATTGATTTAAATTTTCTCTTTAAACATTTTAAATAGGAAAGTAATCTAAATATTTGGCAGGGTTCCTACTGTTTGTCAAATAATTGGAATGAATTATGATCAAGAAGTTGTGATATATAGCAAAGCAAGAAGTTATGAACACTTAATATTGTCTACTTATATATTAAAAGGATTATTTAATACTTAATTCACAATATGTCAATGTTGAGTTTTGTGAGAGAACTTAAGTTACCAGTTTTGAAAATATTTTTTAGAACTGGTAAAGAGAACAATGATTATTCTGACCATTGTTGTGAAAATATTTTTTTTTATGTATGAATTGTGTTGTATTTTATTTTTAAAAAATTATTGTAATGTTGGGCCTTTTTGTTTTTATTATTTTTAAATAGTTTAATAAGTTTCTTCTATAGTTTATTTTAGTATATATTGCATATGTATTAAGATGCTTGAAATTGTTGATGACAAAGTTGAATTTTGCGTCTTTGTGTTAAAAGTGTTTGGCAAAAATGTTAGAATATATTTTATCCTCATTTCTAACAGTATTAATTTCATATTTGACTTGAAATCCAAGCTAGTTAAAGCACACACTGTTTGGTAATGATTGTTTATATGTAACATTTTTTCATATTAACAGTATTAATTTCTTACAGTCAAAATTATTTGTTGTATTGTTTAATCAAAAATACCCAGTGTATTTTGGAAAACATTGTCATTTTAAATGAACAATTAAATGATTTAATCTGTATTCTTAATTTTTCGAAATATGAACAGGGATGATTACAGTCTGTGATATTTAGTTGGATATGTAAATTATTTTGAACATTGTTGCTTTGCCTTCTTGGAAGATGGAAATTATTGGTATTATCAAATGTTTTGTAACTAATTGTCAGCATAAAATATGCTGGGAAGAAAGATATAAATAAACACCTGTGATAGTAAATTGCATGTACTTTTTATTTTTGTGTCAAGTGGAAAATTTCATTTTAATAAAGCAGTAGTGTAACAAAGTATTAGAAACTCCCTGCAAAGTCAATATTTGGGCCTCAAGCCACACTTCTTGTTAGTCAGGCTTTGACTTCCAATGTGGGAGTTGTTGTGGTGATGTATGTTATACCACCGGATGGGGATTTTGACAAAATATTTTGAATATCAATTTATTACCATTCAGACATATTTCAAATTACTATTATGGAAATTGAAGCATTTTATTTTTTGTTAGTATCTTGTTTGCATATAGTTTTTTTTATTCAATTCAAGATTGGAAGATCATATGTAGTTCTCATTATAATCTTTTGATTACATTTTAAAGATAAAAAAAAATGCTGCCAATTGACAATGAAATATAACCACCAGGATCACTTTTGAATATAAAAATATACAAAACACTAAAAATGCACAAAAAGACCAAAAAAAAAAAAAAAAATGGTTACAATTTGTTGGATTTAGATGAAAAAAACTGGTATTTATAAAATGTATTTTTACCGTATTCATTCGAATCTAAGCCGCACCCACCCCCTCCAATGTTAATGCTATTGAAAATCGGGTCCGGCTTAGAATCGAAGGCGGAAAAGTTTGTTGGATGATGAAAATAGAACATGATACTGACAGTTAGAGAAATTGCAGATTCATGTATGCATTTGTTTTTAATACAAGTAAAATATATTAATTATTCTCTTATTAGTTCTAATGTTATTTATTTTTTTCCCCACAACAACATATTAAGAATTTGAGGTGCGGCTTCGATTCGAAAAAATACATTACTTTCTTCCCTTGTGCCTTTTTTCCTTGATTCTTAGACGAATTTGAAAAAGGCCGACTTGAAAAATTTTAAATTATTTTAACCATAGTTTGATAGAGATAGCTGTAGACAAATAATGTTATACAACAGTGAACAAGAGAATCTCTCTCTCTCTAAATTAAAGGTTCTATTATGCAGATTTACAGTTCCCAGACTATACTTTTTTTTTCTGAATATTGATTTTTCACACAAATTACCTTAAATTATTAGAAAGATGGGGGAAAGTTATTTCGGGGTGGTTAATTATTTACTTAATTTCGTAATTAGCATTTTATTTTATGATCTCAAAAATAAAAAGAACAAGTAATATAATCATAAAATTGTGATCCATAATTTTTTTTTATTTGTATCAGAACTTTGGTAGATTATTAGTAAACTATTTCTCTTTATTAAGTTCTGAAGAACTGTGTTCATCAAAGTAATCATATTCTTTTTTAGAGATAATTAAATTTGGAAATGAATTACGTATAGGATTTTCACTGGAACTGTTTAACACCTTTTTTTTCTTCCAAAAGTGACCTTTATAAAAAGAATTTAAATAGTTTTTTTTAAATGCGCGCAACAGACAAAAAAAAAGTGAGTTGAAGGATTAAACATTTTATTTATATCTTGTATAGAAATAATAAATTAGGCATGATAAAAGATATTCAGAAATAAGAGAATACCAAGTTTTGCCGTGATATTTTTTGAGAATTTTTGTCCATTAAATAATTTTTATGAACAAATTTATTGCGACTTTTTCAGTTTATATAAAAGTATTTAAGCTTTGACGATATTATGAATATATATTTTTTCGTTGTATTATATATTCCCGCTATTTTAGTCGGAGAATGTAATGTTTTTAAACGATTCGTTAATTTTTTACTTGTAGATTTTTAATCTAAGTTTAATATTTTTAATGATATATTCAGTGTATATAATGTTCGTACGTATCTGTTCCTTGATTTACACGATATACGTTCTTCGAAAAGTCGTACTAACTGAAACCATGTCAATCGAATTATTTTGTTTTGCTCGACATTATACTGATAGAATAAAATTAAAACAATATTTGTTTATAAATATCCCGTTTAATTTGTTATATGATGTGAAATGCCCCACACCCTATGGCCGTGGTAGCCTAGTGGTCAGTGAGTGTCATGAGTTCGAGCCTAGTACCGCTGAAGACCCGCCGTATAGGGTGGCGGGCAATGCACATTTAATCTTTCGTAGCTCAATTGTCCTCCGTTGGTATGGTGTGAAAGTTAGGAGAGGAAGGTTATAGTTCAGGTGTC
>BMAV01028039.1:99901-141587 GCA_019973955.1 Trichonephila inaurata madagascariensis
CGGACCCCTAGGACACCCCCCTTGTGTGCGTCACTGGTCCAACACTATATATAGAAAGGAAAATGGAAAATTGCAAGGAAAATCGTTTTCTATTTTGCCACTTAATAGTGTGATTCTATCTATATACATATTTATATTAATTGTAATTATTTAATAAAAAGTAACTAAAATAAAAATTTTCTTTGTTGACCTAAGTAAAATTTGACGTAAACATTTTTTTTTTATGTTACTTGTTTTAATATTGATGTAGGGTAATCAGCGTGTCATGAGTTCGAGCCCTAGTGCCCACCGTATAGAAGGGCTGACACACGCGAAATTTGTCGAGGCTCAATTGCCCTATCGTTGGCATGATGTGGAAATTAGGAGGGAGGGGTGCCAGCTCAGATGTTGTCCTCGTCACTTGACCTTGGTTCAAATTATGAGGTCCGTTGCCGATCTTTCGATTGTTTATAGTGCGACGAAGCTGTTAGCCGAAGATAGCCTTAAGGCTATCTTCGGCTAATGTTAAAGAATAGGGGCCAAAATCGGAATATTTTTTCAGATATAAAAGTACTCACACACACACACAAACATTAATATTATATTCTGGCTACACTATCCTGTAGACTCTGCAACCTTTTTATCGCTGCGGACCGGTCAACGTTTGATAATTTTACCGCGGCCCGCTGAGGGTGGGACACGTTGATTGTTTATATTTTAGATTGTTTTGATTTAACAATTTTAATTTAGTTACATTTATATATAAATATACCTTCAGAATAAAATATTGTTACACAAAAAATGAATAAAAGTGATTTAACGTGGAATATAAAGTGATTTCCATGGAAAGTTGCACAAATCCGTGAGAAATGCTCCACTTTAAATAAAATGGAAATAGTTTAATGTTCTTTAGGTGGCCCGGCACCATTTGGTCCACGAACCGGTACCGGTCCGCGGACCGGGGGTTGCGGATCACTGCTGTAGAGAACCGCTTATTTTATACTACTCATTTTTATCCGAGTTTTGACACATTTTTTTCTTTTCTAAAATGTGTATTGCATTTTTTTCCCCTATACCGTAATGCTAAATGAGCTACCCCTTCACATGTTAAAAGGAAAAACTAATTATTTATGAAATATTTTGAAATTTTAAAAACACTACATTATAAACAAATGCATGAGTTACTATGTCACACATTTTTATAAAAATTGAGGCACTTTTTTTCTGTCTGAAAATGTGCTCCGCGTCAAGTTCACGCTCTCGTACATATGGCGAAAACAGTCTTGATAGAGATAACCAT
Source organism: Trichonephila inaurata madagascariensis (assembly GCA_019973955.1). Taxonomy (NCBI): domain Eukaryota; kingdom Metazoa; phylum Arthropoda; class Arachnida; order Araneae; family Nephilidae; genus Trichonephila; species Trichonephila inaurata. The sequence continues at coordinate 101,181 of BMAV01028039.1, forward strand.
CATTCTTGTGTGAGTGATGTAGGATAAATAAGAATTTTTTGATATATTCTTCATCTAAATTCGTTTCAACTTGTTAAATTCTTTTAGAATCTGTTTAAGAAAATTCTTTGTTGAACTGCTGCAGTGTATTTTCTTTTTTAAAAAATCAAATTTGATGGCTAGGAAGCTAAAAAAAAAAAAAGTGATATTAATTATTTCTCCGAATCTGGTTATCTGTGGGTTTATTATTCTATTTTTAAAGCATTATTAAAAGAGAAAAGACACAGAATTCTGTCATTTAAGGTACAACTAGGAAGATCCTCGGGTTATTTTTGAATTATTTTCATTTAAACATCTTAGAAACTGTCTTACTCAATTTTAATACTGATCATTCCCCCCTCTCCCCCGTGTTATAAGATATTGCGTCTTACGAAGCAGAATTTTGAATAAAATTAGCTTGGAAGTTCGGAGAATAAATTATAGAACATGGGCGATGTGCTTGAGGCTTATTCCTCAATTGCATCCTTTAAGATCTAATATTCTATGCTTCAACTCCTTAAATGTATCGACCAGTTTCAAAACTTTGTACCCCATTTTTCCTTAATTAAAAGCTCTAAGCCATTTTATTAATTAAAGTAGGAGTAACGAAATAAAACTGTTAATAATGAGATTGTTCTGGCTATTTATAATATGGGGTGAATGTATGGAACTCCTTTTAACATGTTCTCCACCGTGGTATAGTTAAGTAATAATGATCCCATACACATACAAACTCAGGGTTCGACTGTTTTGAATCAATTAAGGGGGTTGGAGACCGTACCGCTAGGGACTCGCAGTGTGGAGGACTGATGCTCGTTAAATCCCTCGAGACTCAAAGTCGGGTGTCATCCTCGACACTTGTCTGTGGTTCCGTTTTTTGAATCTATTCCGTTTCCAATAGATCTTTTGTTTAGAAATGTGACATTATACATATATATAATATGAATAATCAATTGGCTATTGTAATCACTGATTCAGATATCAATGTGATCGATGAAGCTCAAGGATTCGAGTCCTGATCCACACACGCGGCCGCGGTAGCCGAGTGGTATAGGTATCGGATCGGGGCTTGCTTTGTCATGAGTTCGAGCCCAGTACCACTAAAGACCCGCCGTGTAGGGAAGCGATGCACGTTAAATCTGTCGAGAGCTGAAACGTCCTCCCGTTGGTGTGGTGTGGTAGTTAGGAGAGGGGTGCCAGCTCGGGTGTCGTCCACGTCACTTGACCATGGTTCAAAATTACGTGGTCCGTCCCCAAAAGCCCTCGTGTAGCTGAACAGTGTGACGTTAATATTCAATCAATCAATCAACAAAGTAGATGTAACTTTGTTATGTCATGTGGAAGTTAGAAGAAAATGAGCGAGTGAGTGTTTATTAACATGACACTGTGAAGTAAAACAAGGGCTACTGGCAATGAACCTCGTAATTTTGAGCCACGATCAAGTGACGAGGATGACACCTGAGCTGCCATCCCCCTCTCCTAACTTTTACACCACAACAACAGGAGGATGTTTAAGCCCTGATACATGTCATGTGGAAGATAGATGAAAGTGAGTGAATGATTGTTTATTAACGTAGCACCAAAAAGCAACATGAGGGCGACAGTAAGACACCTGAGCTAGTGCCTTCTATCCGAAATATCACACCACGCCAACGGAAGGAGTTGGATGGATTTACATCTCAGATTTACAATGGATCAACCCCTTTACACGATAGTATTTCGGTGACGAGTAAGTGAATATTAACGCCGCACTGTTCATCTACACGAGGACTTTTGGCGACGGACCTTGTAATTTCGAACCATGGTCTAGTGACGAGGACGACACCTGAGTTGGCACCCACCCCCTTTCCCAACTACCACACCAACGGGAGGACGTTTGAGCTCTCGACAGATTTACCATGCATCGCTGCCCTACACGGCGGGTCGTTAGTGGTACTGGGCTCAAGCTCGTGACAAGCCAGGCACAATCCGATACCTTGACTACTAGGCTACTGCTGCTACAGTAATTCAGTAGCACTAGGGCTCGAACTCGTGACTCGCCAGCCACGAGTTTGAGACCATAACCACTAGTCAGAAGGAAGTGGCACAAACTCAAGTATCGAAATTCCTATGTTCGTCTTGTCACGAGTTCAAGCCCAGTACCACACTAAAGACCCGCCGTGTAGGGCAGCGATGCACGTTAAATCTGTCGAGAGCTGAAACGTCCTCCCGTTGGTGTGGTGCGGTAGTTAGGAGAGGGGGGTGCCAGCTCAGGTGTCGTCCACGTCACTTGACCATGGTTCAAACTTACGTGGTCCGTCCCCAAAAGCCCTTGAGTAGCTGAACAGTGCAACGTTAATATTCAATCAATCCTAAGTTCGTCACATAATTTTCATGTAGCTTTTAGAACAACATTAATTTAAAGCCAAAGTCAAATGAGTTTGCTGGGTATTTTTTACCTCATTTATATATGAATAAAAGTTTTAAATTTGATTCTTAAATTTACTTTAATTGTGAATTATTACAAAATATTTCATCGAAAGGAATTTATTTTATATCGAAAGGAATTTTATCGAAATAATTGCTCGTTTTTAAATATATTGAATGCATTTAAAAAAAATTTTTTTTCCTCTTCCTCATTTGTTAAATTACCTTAATTAAGTCGCGAAGCGTTTATTTTTCCAGAATTCCGAACTTTCAATTTTTTTTTCGTTTCGCTTTCCTAATTTTTCTTAACTAAAAATTAAATAGTTAATTCGATTTGCTACAATTTATCATTTGAAAAAGTACATTAACTCTCGCGAAAAGTTCTTCGTCGGCTTGTTAACAGTTGAGTAAACCTGTTTTTTCCTCGAACCAGTCTTCTGTAAAGATTTATTATATTTATACAGCAATGAAATGAGGACTTGATTTCAAACGAAATCACACTAAAGTATTAACACGTTATTATTTTTCAGTGTCGTTTCCTTAAACAAGTAATATAAAGAAAAGAAAAAAAAAATTAAGTCAATTCCTACTTAGATCAACAAAGAAAAATTTTATTTTAGCTACTTTTTATTAAATAGTTACAATTAATATAAATATGTATATACATAGAACAGAATCACAACATTAAGTGGTCATTAATTTTTATTAATTATCATTAAAGTATCGTATGTCATCCAAAACAGTCGTGTCTATAAAATTTCATTTCAACTGAATGCTTTAAAACGTGTGCAAAAAACCTTTTCAAGTTTTGACACAAGTCGCCAAAAGGGTAGCTAAGTCGCTAAAAATGATGCCAACGTGGCTGTATTTGTAATTCTTTGAATAATTAGTTTTAATCAATTAATTTTCATTAATTATAATTAAATTATTGTATTGTCATCCAAAATAATCATATATATAAAATTTCAGCTCAATTGAGCACTTTAAAATGTATTTTATTAACGATTGAAAATTCCAACAAGATAAATAAATAAATATTATGAGCTAATAGTAGGAATTGAAAAATAAAATGATTGAAACCAATGTGCTGCGAAATTTATTAATAAATAGATCATTTCTGAAAATAATACAGAAATGAATACATTTTTTTAAAAAAACTGAATATACTAAAATATAAAGATGTATTAAATTTATGCATTTTACATTAAACTCATATGTTTCAATTTATAACTATAATAAAATTAAAAGCACATAACATTGCTATAAATAATACTAATTAATTTCTTTTCACTACTAGTTGATAAAAAAGCGCATTTGCTTGTGATTTGTGAATCGCGAAGCCACTCTCCTTACTCTATAAAAATCTATCAAATCTTCTATGTGCTTGAATACATCAATGATTTTTTGTTCAGTAACGGCGTTTGACATGACTTTTCTTCGACCTTGTCATTTCAGAATATATACAGTAATACCTCGACTTAAGCGAATTCGGAGTTACAATTTTCAAATAACATAGATTCGTCTTTTGTTTAAGGCTGTTTTCGGTAAAAGTACGAGAGCTCTAACTAAACGCGAAGCAATTTTCAGACAGAAAAATGACCCAATTTTTCTTCATGGAAATTTGCAATATTATAACTCGTACCTCTGTTAACAATATAGAGTTTTTAAAAATTTAAAAATATTTCGTGAATGCTGTCTTTTTTGTTTTAATACGTGAAGGCAAAGTCCATTTACCATTACGGTATAGGATAAAAAGTGCGAAACACATTTTATACCAGAAAAAATGAGTCAACTCGGTTAAAAATGGGAAGTATAAAAAATGCTGCCCTCTAAAGGATAGTGAAGCCAGAATATCATATTGATTTTGCATTTCTTTTATATGTGAAAAAATGTTCCATATTCGGGTCCTATTCTTTGATATTAAGGTATCCGACTACGTTCGGAACCGTGATTTTAAAAAAGCTCATAAATGGATAGTTTTCATGATATTTAGTGTCTCTTAGATTAGAATACATGTATAAAATTGTTTTAATGACATTTTGACAAAAAAAAATTATTTAAATACAATATTTCGGCAAAAAATTAACTTAGAATAATCTTTTTTCAAAATGTTCTCCTTTTGTGAAAAATGCTTCTATTATAATAATAATTTGCCTGTATATAGCTCATACCTCTGAACAGAAGTTCAACTATGAGTTTTGAAAAATTCACACACATTATTTTCAGAAATACAACCAATTGAAATATAATTATCGGCGTTTTTTTCTTAAAATTTCTCCCCTCTGTTGTCGTAAAACATGGATAAACCCACTTCTAAGTTATATATTTCAAAAATTCTAGTTGAGCCTCTGTACAGATGTCTGAGCTATATATAGGCAAAATATTGTTATATATAATAGAAGCATTTTTCACAAAAGGAGAATATTTTGAAAATGGGTCATTCTATGTTCATTTTCTGTCAAAATATTGTACTTGAATAATTTTTTATTGTAATACTATTCTTAAAACAATTTTATATGCATTTTCTAATGTAAGTGACACTAAAAATCATAAATATTATCCTTTTATACGCTTTTGCAAAATAATGGTTCCGAACATAGTCGGATACCTTAACCGAAAACAGTCTTAAGCGGTTTTTTTTCCCATCACTGAAACTCATGCGGAATCAGTGCCAGATCCTGATGAAATTAGTAGCGTGATTGAAGAAATAGTCGATCTTGCCAGACAAATCAATTTAGAAATTGACAGTGGTTACGTTTAAGAGCTGCTGGATTCTCGCAATCACAGAAGTTGACAATGAATCTTGCAGAAAGGCAAGAGCAGGACATTGAAGAACTTGAGACCCAGTTCAATCAGAAGATCGAATGATGGTTGGGAATTTGACAGAAGACCTCAGTTTAATTGAAAAAGAATAAATTCTTTTAGAAAATATAGACTCCAACGAAGAGCTACTTTTTTAACAAAGCAAGGAATATATAAAAAATCATCAGCATGCTACGAGGAAATTCTGCGGGAGAAAAAAAAAAATTCTTTCAACCGGCAGACTATTTTGTTAGTTTTTATGTAACTTCTACATCAAAAATAACTTCGGTTTGCGATTTGGCATGTGTGTTAACTAAAATCTTCCTTCCTTCCTCAGTGGCTCTACGGAAGCACTGAGAAGCTCAAGAAACCTTTTCCAGGCCAGCATTCTTCCTGCTAGTGTTCTCCAATTCTTAATTCTCAAACCCTTGGGCCCTTTTTGTAGTCCATCAATCCATCTTAGATTAGGGCCTGCCTTTTTTCCATGTGCCAATTGGTTGGGCATTGAAGACTTTTTTTAGTGGTGCGATCTTCGTTTAATTCTGACAACGCGACCTGCCCATTTAATTCGTTGTATTTTGATGAAGTTAACAATGTCAGATTCTTTATATGACTGATAGAGCTTGGGATTTGATCTACTTTGCCACGTCCCATTTTCCTGAATTCCTCCAAAAATGGATCTTAAAATCTTCCTTTCGTAGATACTTATCATGTTCCTATCTGTTTGAGACATGGACCAAGTTTCACATGCATAAGTTAATACTGATGTTAAAAGACATTTATACAGAAGAACCTTTGTTTTTCTTTTGAATACATTCGATTTCATATACTTTCGTATTCCATTAAGACATCTATTAGCCATAGGAATTCTCTTTTGGATTTCAGTAGTACAATCGTTTCTATTGTAAATTTTCGAACAAACTAAAATTTTACTTAACGTTTTTTTTCAAAATTATAATTCTCTTTCATCTCCGGATCAAACTAGAAATCCTTTATATGTATTTATATGCGAAATTATACCTTCACTTCTGCGGTTGTTACTCAGTCTTACCCATCACATAAGTTCGAGGTATTACTGTATATGGATAGGTTAATGTGTCTCAAAACTGAAATCTGCCGTAGACGTATAGACCATCTAAAATGCAACACCTAAAAGGACAAAAAATATTAAAGCCAAGTTTTTTTAAGAGATAAAGCATAATTTTAAGCGGAGAAATGGATTATTGAAAATATAACCTTCTTCGAGGTGACGAAGATGATGGAATCAGAGTATAGAGTGTTGCCATCATGGCTGGCAATAACCTCTAAAAGCCTCTTTTATTGACTGAAAGATATTGTGTATGTTTAGTTGAGGTATAGCAGCACATACTATTTCCACACTGCAAAAGTTAATCTGGTCTAGTAGAAAGTGATCTTAAGAACAACGATCAGGCATGTTCAATAGGCGACAGATTGAGAGAACAGGCTGACCATAACAGCTCTAGCCTGTTGGGAAAGGGAAAAAGTCTTGAACATTGAGTGTCACGTCTGGTAACGCATTGTCCTGTTGGAATGTTGCCATGTTTAAGCTCTGTAGATAAGAAGGAACAAATTCCAGAACTTCATAGGCATAGTGTTAGTTAGGGACAGTACTTGTTCAAGGGGGTGTGGGAGTGATCAATAACATTCCAAATCGTAATACGGGGTGCAGGACTAGTATGATAATGCGTAAGACAACACTTAAAAAAACTGTCTACAGCACCACCAGATACTAATCCAGTCATCGTGATTTTGTAGTCAGAAGCATGATTCGTCAGTAAAGAAAATATCGTGTCTTATGTGCCCACTTTTTAATGCACCAATGCAGACCCTGTGACGGGCTCACGCGTCTTTTCTTTAACATAACCTCTGTGTTCTTTGGTGGCCAAGATTAATGGCAACTCTTTTCCAACCAAAACCCAAGAAGCGAAATGTGAACAAGAAATGCAAATAAGATAGCTTTTAAAATAACAGAAGTTTCAGTAAGTGGAATGGAAAATTGGGGAATGTTATGTGTGAAAGAGACTAGAGGGAATTGACAGCCAATCGTGAAGTTACCTGGAAAATAAACCATTAATACAAGGTGCATACCATTGCACGCGCGCCCAGACGTTTCCTCATAAAGATCGAAATCTAAGTTTGGATTAAGGTAGGACTGATTATTTGATATTAAGATTGTAATATTATTAGAAGTGAGAGTGTAGGCGGATTAAATAATTATTTAGAGAAAGTGGTCTAAGTTATGCGATTAGGTTTAACTATCATCGTGTGTTTGTTCATTATAGATTCTCGCTTATTTAAATTTATCTAAATTGTTAGACATTTAAGTTCTATTCTTAATAAAGTCATATTAAGAATTAAAAATGTCTATTCCTTTTGCAAATCCTACACCTCTAGCTCACGCTGACAATCAAAGATATGGTCACCAAAGGGGGGAGGTATCACAACCCAAACGCCTGTGGTTTTGAGATTAAAGTAATTACAGCAATGGAACGTTTTACGAAAATTCTACTGTCTTGTAAACAAGTTCATTGATACGTGTGAACACACCACTTGTTCTGCAATAGACCATACTTGTGATATGGTTCTTGATGGGGCAGAACAATCCATCACTATCAAAAGCACAATATGCCTGTCATCAAGTGGTACAACGAAGCTGATGTAGTAAGTGCCATCCGTCAGCCTATCGATACAATCATCGACTTCTCGAAAGGATGTTTAGCGTTCTTTATAGGCAGGAGTTCACTCTCGGTCGCAGTAACGTACACAAGAAGGGAGGGGGCTAGTCCCAAATCCCCCATAAGCTTATAAATTGAAAAAAGTCTATGAATTTTTAATTTTTGGCATATAAAAATTTATGCATTTTTGGCACTTTTATCCGTAACCCCTCTCCATAAAATAAGTCTGTGTACGCAACTTCTCGATCGTGTTCGAATGGCACTGAAGCGGCTCTAGCAAAACAACCGCACGAAAAACAGTTCCGATGCTTCAAAAAGGCATTCTCTTTTCCTTTTGCATAACGTTTGTTGGTAATGTTATGTCAGGTAAGTGTGCGTCTGCACTGAAATGCTAATAATTTGATTTCATCGCTCTTCATAAAACTGTTTATCTACATTCTGATCTTCTGACCAGTCCTGACCTATTTGAGAACATGCAACAAAAACCCCTTTAAATAATTTAGAAAGAGTACACAAAATATAATTATTAGACAAATCTTCAATGTGTGTGTGTTCGATGGTTTATAAGAAACTTAGACCTTCGGGCGGGGATTAAAATTTTAAACTCAGAGTAGATCAGTTGGCCAAAGAGGCAACTTGCCAAGATATGAACCTTTTGATGTCTGTGCCATTGTCCCACTGGAAGCATTTAGCTTGGGAAAGAACTGTTTCTTCCTGGAACACCAAATTCTTGGCCTCGTCTAAAGCTTTGTGGACTAAAAGGTTTTTTCCGACCATTTATCAACGGCTTAAATGTAAGAATTTTATTACTGATTTCGAGTTATCCCAAGTTCTAACAGGACATGGAAATTTTAATAGCTATTTATCTAGATTTAATTTAATTGGTAGTGATATTTGTTCTTGTGGTCACAGGATGCTGAAACTGTGGAACATGTATTGTGGTATTGTAAACTGTATTTCTGTAAAAGAGAAAATTTTAGAAAGGAGTTGAAATGTTCAGGTATTTCCTGGCCACCTGTTTTGTCTTTGTTGGTCAAATGTACTGAGAGCCTAAATGCCTTAAGAAAATTTGTTTACTGTATAGATTTTTAAAGTTTTATATATTGGTACCTCCCTTATTTATATTTGTTTATTTCCACTCTTCCTTTTCATTTTATGTTTTTGTCTTAAATGTTTTTTTTTTCTTTTTTTCACCTCCAAATTTGTTTTTTATGATATAATTGTGTTACCACTTACGTCTGTAAGCCTCATGTTATGCAATGCGGAGCATGAGGAGTTTTGCAAATAAATTAAATAATATAAAATAATAATAGACAAATTATTTAAAAAATAAGCATTAAAATACTCTAATCAAATTGACAATTCGACAAATTCGTCTATATAAATAATATTGAAAAATATACTCTTGCATTAACTTATCAGAGCCCACAACAAATGCTTATTCATTCTGAGTTCTGTTAAATTACCACTTTTTTTAGCTACCCCTCTTTTTGGTTCCGCACTTTTGTGGAACTGCACTATCTGGCCAAAAGTATCCGGACACCCAGTGGTATGGACTTAGAGTGTCCTGAGGCACATATTAATATGATGTTGGTCCCCCTTTTGCATGGATGACAGCCTGCACACGTTTGGGAAGACTTTCCAACAATTTTTGATAGGTGACCATAGGAATTGTCTTTCAGGCGTCCATCACAGCTGAAGTGAGTGCTTGCAGTGAGGATGGTCGATTTGGCTGGCTACGTAATCTGAGCTCTAATTCGTCCCAAAGGTGTTCTATGGGATTTAAATCGGGGCTCTGAGAAGGCCAGTCCAGTTTTTGAACACCCATTTCGTCAAACCACGTCTGTGCAAGCCTCGATGTGTGAATGGAGTAGTTATCCTGCTGGAAGAGAAATGGGCCTTCCTCGAAATATTGCCATAGAGTTGGGAGTGCAGCATTGTCCAGAATGTCCACATACATCTCAGAGTTCATGTTTCCAATCACAGGAACTAACGGACGCAGGCCAAACCACGAGAAACACCCCCACACCTTTATGTGTGCTTCCACCACCAAACTTAGCAGTCGGCACAATGCAGTCACTAAAGAAACGTTCGCCGGGCATCCGCCAAACTCATACGCGTCCATCCGACTTCCAGATTGTAAAGCGAGATACATCACTCCAAAGAACAGTTTTCAACATGTCCACAGTCCAATGACGGTGAGCTCTACACCATTGCAATCGATGCTTCGTATTCTGTGGAGTGATGTTTGGCTTGTGAGCGGCTGCACGACCATGGAATCCCAAGTTTTTTAACTCTCGACTGACAGTCCTGCTGCTAACACTAATTCCTGATGAACTTTGGAACTCCTGAGAAATTTCCACCAACGAGGACTTGCGATTTTGTTTCACTACCCTTTTCAGAGTTCTGCAGCTGCGTTCACTAAGTATTTTCGGCCTACTGGTTCGTTTTTCTGCTGTTTCACTGCCTCGACGTTTCCACTTCACAATTACATCACTCACAGTGGATTTAGACTTCTGTAGAATGTCCGCAATCTTACGAACTGATTTCCCACAAAGGTGGTATCCCACTATTATGCCACGATCAAACTCACTATGCTCCTTTGACTTACTCATATTGCCTCACAAACGCATAAATACAATCTGACAAACCACTACCAACACTTTTATAGCTTTCAATTACGTATCAAATTGCGTCACTCGCCAGAACCACTTTTTTCAGGAGTGTCCGGATACTTTTGACCAGATAGTGTATTTGTTAAATTACAAGTTTTTTACACCTTCAGATTTTTTTTTTTTTTTTTTTTTTGGTGCCTTGTAAATTTTCAAATCATATTTTAGTGTCACCACATTGATACCCAATCAAGATCTTTTTATCTTAGCATAAGTATCTCTTTTTAAATTAACTTTTAATCAATTTTTTGACGAACTTTGCTCATACCCCGACCACTATCCTGATTAATTTGTTCCATCTTTCCATTTGCTTTAAAGGCACATTAAAAATTAAATAGCAATGTGTGCACTTTTTAAAACCAAGCTCTTTTTTTTCAAGTTTAAAAGTAATAATTTTATTAAAATTGATTTTAAATTAACACAAGGAAATGGAGAATTTTTTTTCCAGCCATTTAAACTGTAATGGAGTGAGATTAGAGCCCTACGTGGTTTAAATGCTCCTAACAACTATCCCCAACAATATTTCAAAACTAGAACTAACGGGAAAATTCCGGATTCAACGTTTAAAAAGTTGTAATGTCTAGTATATTTTCTTTTTCTTCTTGTTTTTATATATTTGCTGCAAGGTCTTCATTTTGAAGGTCATCATTGGTATTTTCATCTCGTATTGGAATGTCTTACCACATACTGATTAAAGAACTGGTTGGTGTGTTTGAAAATTCCCACACACATACTATCTCGCGAGATGAATTGAGCTATTCAGTAAATGAACATTATATTACATCTTAAAAAACAAAAAATCTCTGTGTGTGTGTGTATGTATGTGCAGAGGCGGCTCACTGGACCCTGCCCGTGGCAGCAAATTTTAAGGGCGGCATTTGGATCGAATTTGAAAAATATACATACCGTAAAATCCGGCGTATAACGCGCACTTTTAACACAAGAAAAAAGATCGAAATTTGAGGGTGTGCGTTATACAGCGGGTATATGAATTGTAGGTCCAAAAATAAAAAACAGAGATGAGCATTAAAAAAAAATAAAGTTTGACTTCTACATATATCGAAATATTGTTTATTTACAAGAAATGGGGCATACCTAATGAACTTAAAGAGTTATATAGGTAAATACTACACTCATAGGTAAATTGTATACTTCTTGTGAAAATCCAAGAGAATATTATTTTTTCCAAAATCTAGGAATAATATCTCGAATAAATGGCCTCAAAACATAATAATATTGTACACATTCATTTCAGGTTTATTCGTAAAAAAGGGGGTGCGTGTTATACGGCGAATATACAGACAAATTTTAAAATGCAGCTTCAAAGTATAGGTGCGCGTTATACGCCGGATTTTACGGTATATATTTTTCTCTTTGTAAGAAAAAAATTTGGAAAATTTTCTGAAATATTTATTTGGTGTAAATTTAGTATTTCTCACTTTCTCTCTCTCTCTCTCTCCTTTAACGTATCTTATTTCCTTTTATTTTGTACTCTATGTGTTTTAGGTCAGTTTTCTTTTATGTTTGAAGGGTTCGAGGCGGGATTATACGTTAAATCATGCAATTTGATATGCTTACACATCTTTCACTAGTAACTTTCTCCACATCCCGGAGTGTCTGTCATATGATGTCCGGTGTCAGTTATCCAAAAGGTGACAGGGGTAATAAGCATTTGGTAGATAGAGAGCCACAAGAAATGTTTTATTTTAGTCTTGAGTATAGTTACTATGAGTTAAAATAAATGCTTCTGATCCCCACCATCAGTACACTCTTTTTCGAAGAAATTGGTGTGTGTGCGTGCGTTTCCTCTTTCCTCTTAAAGTGTACTGTAAAGCCACCAAAAATTCTGAGATAACTTAAAATTGTTTCAAAGAGGAACGGGTTTTTTTATTATTATTATTATTATCATTTTAACTACAAAAACTTAATTATTTTAAATTATAGTTTCTTCTGTTTCCCATTATTTTTATAAAAACTCTATAAAGTTTCTAAAATAATAAAAAAAAAAAAGTTTTAATGTCTGTCCCTATTTGAGGATAGGCATAACAACCATAAAGACAACCTTTTTCATTCGTCATATGTGCCAACATACTTTTATGTGTATAAAAATATGGTTTTATTTATTCGATTTATATATATATATATCCCGGAACTGTATATAATGATCCAACTTTACAAAAAAAGTTCGATATTCCAAGTCATGGTTTTATCATTTATTTATATAATATGTGTGTGTATATATATTTAAAATATGTTATTTATATAAATAATTTTTACAGTAATTTCAATTTTTAAAAATACTGATTAGCTCTGAAGAAGAAAAATGTCACATTCATTTAAAGAAGTTTTTATCAACTAATCATCGACGAAGAATATATCAAATTTTTACTTACGTTGTCTAAATACGTTTTATAAATACAGAATATTAAAAAAGGTGCCAACAATTTCCCTAAATCTTAAATAATTAAAACTAAACTAATGAACAAAATGTTTCATCAAATCAAAGATGTACTAAGACATATTATATTAAAGAAAACACTCGCACACATTTTACAAAATAGATTTAATCTAGAAAACTCGATCTATTCCAAAAAGCAGATTACGGCTTCATAAAGCTGTGTAGTTCCCCAAATATTTTTTTTTTTTGTTAATTACAAAGTAATTAAATCTCAACTAAAACATTAATAATGAGAAATAAGAGATTTAATACTGCATGGGGTTAGGATTGATGTATTTGCAATCAGTTAAATAAATTAATTAAATTTAGTGCATTAGAAAACATATTATTTAGAGCGTAATGTAATATGTCATTTGACATTACAAAAGAATTTTATTTTTAAAAAAAAAAAACAATTTTTTCCTTTCCACAAGGGAACTTAAAACTGAATTTTTTCTAATCATATGAAGAAATATTTGCTGTGTTGAAATTTTTTTAGCACGGAATATTTTTTACACTCCAATGAGAAACTGAAGTAATTTTGTAACAAAATACAGTCGAACCTCCATATAACGAACCTCTATATAGCGAATTTTTCTATAAAGCGAACTTTTTCCTGGAACCTTAAACATTTCACGATTTCTTCGTAAATTAACCTCTCTATATCGAAGAGCATTTTCTATATAACGAACTTTTTCTTTTGTGATTCAATTTTCTTCCCCTTTTAAAGTATTTCTGAACATTTTGAGTTATTCTCTCTTTAATACATTTTATGGTGGTCATAAATCTTGAACTGGTTTTATTAGATCCTAACTCGCCGAGAGCAATAGAGTTCTGGACGTATCATCCAAGAAGTGCAACCTTTAACCCCCAATGTCCAGTTCACTAGAAACATCTTCGATATTCCCTTTTACCCGCAATGGAGTTGTCTCGTGTCCCCGTGTTCTAATAATAAAATAATGTATGTTTAATATTACTTGTATGCTTTAAATTAGAGAGAAAATGTCCTTAAAATTCAGTAATTTTAGTATAAAATTATTTTTTTTTAAAAAATACAATGTATTCTTCGACATTCTTTTTTCTTGTTTTCCTTGCATTTCTCCTTTCTTTCTTTTTTTATGATAATATATATAAAATAAACATATTTTAATTAAGGAAAAAGTTGTGAATTATTACTTTTTTTAATATATAGTGTTTATGAATTTAAAATTTGTCTTATGTGGTTTATATAAAGTATATTAAAACAATTACTTGTATATGACGAATTTTTCGGTATAACGAACTTTTTTTCGGGATTTAGCGACTTCGTTATATTAAGGTTCGACTGTATATACTACAATATTTTTGATACTATTTACGTGTTTTTCGAATAAAAAGTTTTCTTTTCATTAATTTTAATTCTGATTTCCACCCCCTTTGTGCTTTTTAATATTTACTTATTCTGATTTACATCAGATGAGCTTTTCCCATATATATATATTTATTTTAATTTGCATCTTATATGATTTACATCATATATGTCTGGTTATCAACATTTTTTATAAAATCAATTAACCAAACATAGATATGGTTAATATAAAGCACAATCAATTAATTTTAAGAATGTTTTTAGTAATTTTCGAATAATAAGTAGCATTTTATTTTCCCTGGAAAGGGTATGTTGGAGAACTTTTCAATTTCAAGTACACAGTTCTTTGCTATGACGACAAAAATGTGTTATTATAAACAATGACGAAAGAAAATTTATTTCTGCGTCTTTAAATTCTTTTAAAAACTGGGGATCAATACATAATCAATAAATGACGCACTACGAAAGATGAACATTATAAAATCGTCTCTTAAAAAATATTTTTCTTAGGTTTCACTTATCCCTTAAAGATTTCATTCAAAATAGATCGATGAATTGAAAATAATTCATTTCGAATATATATTTCTTGAATACCTGTATAACTCATATCAAAATTAAAATTCTGGGAAATTTTAAATGGATGGCATAGAATTTTTTTTTTAAAAGTTATATGTTTTTATAAATTCAAGACGAGCACCAAAATCGTAGTTTCAGATTTTATTATTAAAACACATAACATACCTTCATATTTAAAAAAAATATTAAAGCACATTTATTTTATTATTATTTTATTTTTTGGATTCTATGGTCTTTTTTCTGAACTATTTAACATCATATTTTGTGTGAAGTGGGTTTTAAAATAACATCCAGTTTCATCGAAATGGATGTATAAATCTTATTTAGAGCCCTAAGCTTGCAATAAAATCAATTTAAGATATAGTCGGACCTCTATTGATTAAATGAATATTAACGTCCCACTGTTCAACTACACGAGGGCTTTTGGCGGCGGACCACGTAATTTTGAACCATGGTCAAGTGACGTGGAGGACACCTGAGCTGGAACCCCCTCTCCTAACTACTACACCACACCAACGGGAGGACGTTTGAGCTCTCGACAGATTTAACGTGGATCGCTGCCCTACACGGTGGGTCTTTAGTGGTACTGGGTTCGAGCTCGTGACAAGACAGACACGATCCGATTCCTTGACCCTTAGGCTACCGCGGCTACAGTAATTCAGTGGCACTAAGGCTCGAACTCGTGACTCGCCAGCCACGAGTTTGTGACTATAACCACTAGTCAGATTGATTGATTGATTGATTGAATATTAACGTCGCACTGTTCAGCTACACGAGGGCTTTTGGCGATGGACCACGTAATTTTGAACCATGGTCAAGTGACGTGGAGGATACCTGAGCTGGCACCCCCCTCTCCTAACTACTACACCACACCAACGGGAGGACGTTTCAGCTCTCGACAGATTTAACGTGCATCGCTGCCCTACACGGCGGGTCTTTAGTGGTACTCGGCTCGAACTCGTGACAAAGCAAGCCACTATCCGATACCTATACTGCTCGGTTACCGCGGCCACGGACCTCTATTTAACGAAATCGTTAAATCCCGTTAAGTTTCTTTTACAAAAAATTCGTTATATAGAGGTTCATCTTTCAATATATTTCATATAAACCGTATGAAACAAATTTTAAATTCATAAACACTATATACTAAAAAAATGTAATTATTTACACCTTTTTGTAAATTAATATTTATTTATTTTACATATTACCCATGAAAAAAAGAAAAAGAAAAACTGCAGGGAAAAAAAGAAAAAAGAATGTCGAGGAATACACTATATTTTCAACATCAAAAAAAAAAAAAAAATGTTATATAAAAATTGACGAATTTTAAGGATATTTTCTGATTTAAAGTACACAAGTAATTTTAAACATGCGTTATTTTTTATAACTAGAAATTTTAAACATACATTTAATTACTCATAAAATCTGTTAATTTTGCTTGAGTTTTTTATTTGAAAAAAAAAAAGCTTTGTTTCACAATACACGTTATACATCTCACCTTCACACCAAAACTCCCTTCATCCATATTTTCCTTGCATTGTAATCCGCGTCGAATTGTTTCAAATGAATTTATGATCGCTACAAATGAATGGGAATTAGTTCAAGGACGCGGGGGCACGAGACAACTCCACTGTGGGTGTAAGGAGATATCGTAGATTTTTCCCATTATGAAACGCCCAGAATTCTATTCCTCTCGGCAAGTTAGGCACGTAATAAAACCAGTTCAAGATTCATGACCACCATAAAAGTAATAAAAGAGAGAATAATAAAATGTTCAGAAATACTTTAAAGATAGGGAGAATAAAATTGAATCACAAGAGAAAAGTTCGTTGAACAGTAAATGCACTTCGCTATTGGGAAGTTAGTTTACGAAGAAAATCGTGAAATGTTCTTGGTTCCAGGAAAAAGTTCACTACACAGAAAAATCGCAATATAGAGGTTCGTAATATGGAGGTTCGACTGTATTTACTCTTAATAAATCTTGTTCTGTTTTAGAATTTTCTTTAATTTTTAATCTTTCGAAATAATTGAAATATTCACGACAGCGAAAGTCGATTTTACTCAGAATACGATGAAACGGAATGGATGAAAATAAGGTGACCATTTTTTTCCCAATGAAAAAGAGGACAAAAAAAAAACTTTAAGAAAAAATTACAACTCTTAACTATATGTGAAACGTTTTATTAATTCAAACAAAAATAAGCTAATTACGTTTACATTATTTTTAATTATTATCTTAAACAAATATTTTTCCCATTGAAAGATTTTTTTTTTTTTGTCAACATATCATTTTTTAATATATCGGAAAGTTCGGGCAAAAAATATCCTTAATACTGAATTTTACGGTAAGCACTGAAGCTAAAATATTAACATTCAATTTTGATTTCTCACTAATCACTTCACAAAAATCATTACCAACTGAAAAAAAATTCTTTCAACTGCTGCACTAGTTCCAGGGCAGCACAATGTAAATTCAAAAAATAATAACTAAATTTTTATATGGAATGTGTGCTCATTTTTTTGAAATGGTTAAGTATTTTCACCCATCTTTTATCAATTTCAACATGTTGATGTTCCAATTGTTTCAATTTATTACAATTTAAATGTACATTCAGTCTTTCAATTTCATCAAACAAACCGTTGTCAACGATTTTAACATCAGGCATTTCTTTTGATAAAAAAAATCAACATATAGTTTTCTATATCTGCCCAATTTACTTGCGATGAAGTCAAAAAACACCATTGAAAACTGTTATTTCCTGTAATATTTGTTTCAGACCATTCTTCGACATTTTGGAAATATGTTTGGTTCATCTCTGAAAACAGAAATTAACAGATCAATTTTAAAATATTGAAAAGGTGGACAAAAAAGAGGACACTTTTCGAGGAAGGACAGAACTTATAAAAGGTGAACGGTTGGTCACCTTAATGAAAAACACATGACAAATTGGAGGTGAAAAAAAAGGTACCTATTAGATTCAGTTTTAAGTACTAGTATTTTGAATGGTTGTTTATTAACGTCGCATTTCACAGCAATTCGAGGGCAAGTTGAATCAGTGTTGAACCATGAATAAATGTGTGTGACAATACTACATAATCAAATGATTCAACAAGTATTAATTTGAACGAAATAAATAAAATTTATGGCGAATGCTAAGGTATCTTATTAAACATTTGCAAGAGTATAATTTCGTACTGTTTGTTCGATGCTTGTTCCAATAAAACATTTTTAGTGAAGCAACGCCTTTAAAAATATTTCAGTGTTTTACTCATTATCTAAGAATTCTTGCATATATATTGAGATAGTAATATTTCTACAGGTTTTTTTTTTCCACAGATTTCATGCATTTATTTAAGAACTAACTTTATAATCCATTATATTCATTTTTCCGCTTTTTAGTCACTGCTTACATTGGATGTTAGTGACCTAAACTAAACAATTGAGGCACATTTTTCTATTTTAATTCCATACACGGTTCGATATTTTCGAACAATACCTCTTCAACACACACACACACATTGGAAAGAATATATTCACTATTAAACGATTCTGTTTAACTTTCTGACTGAGTTACGCTGCCTGAAAATGAAGTTCATCGAAGCGTTTTTGCATAAATTCGATTTCGTCACCAAATAAAAGTAAAAGAATTAAGGGACTGTAAAATTTGTTCCCAACTTGAATGTTTTTACATGATTTATTTTGAATACAATAAGAGTTTGCTTTGAGTTCTAGTATGTTTTAAAATGAATTAGTATCGTTATAAATGAAATAAAATTAATGATTCGTGATAATATATTTTTTAAAAAATTTCTTCGAATTTTATAAGTTTCATTAAACTATTATCCTTTTTTGTTGTTTTAATTTTTTTCTTCTGCATTCAATATCCTTTCTTTCCAGAATAACTATTTTCCGAAATGAATAACCTATTCTGGAAATGCATGTAACGCTGTTTATAGGATAGGTTATTTCATAGAGAAGTTATTAAAATTCTTTAAGCATCGAAAATTACACAGGAGTGAATTTAGAAATTTATCTCCGAAGCAAATTTTGACCAGAAAAGGAACTAGTTATAAGCTTAGTTTAAAAGCTGAAGTTCATAGCTTTCCCATTTGTGTTTTTGAAGGATTTGTTATGATTCTACTCAAGACGATCATTCAGTATTAAGATATTAAAACATAACTATTATATAATTTGCGATTTTGTTACTATTTAGTTCTCACATTGCATTTTAAAATTTGAAGTTTTGTATAAATGAATCTTCAGCCACTGGCATAGCTAGTCCTGAGAGGTCCCTGTATCAAAATTCGTTGGGGGCCCTTTTCTAGGACTCCTTAACATTTTAAGATTTTTTGCTTGTGCATTTTGGGGCCCTGTATCATTGATACGGCTGATACGGTGGTAGCTAACCCCCTGTCTTCAGCTGAAATAAATAGATATAGGGTAGGTTTTTAATACTGCAGTCTTATAGTAGTCTTGGAGCAATATCGAATATCAATTCCGCTGAAAACATTCTTTTGTTCTATGCCCATCTCTGACTCTTCGGTCATAAGTCGACAAGCAGCCAAATACTGATCACAACGTCATAAACAGTTACCAAAGGTACAGTCAACAACATTCAAAGAAATAGTTTAAAACAGCAGTGCATGTATTGAGGCGATCCCCAGTCAATGGGTACATCATGGTCACAAATTAAGCATAAATTTGAATCTGCCATTCCCATATTCTACAGGTAATCTTGTTAAAATTCCAGTACCAAGTCTAAAACAGGTCACGCTGCATGCTCCACGCAAAGAACCAGAAATTCTTGTTGAGGTCTTCAGAAAGAAGCACCATTTCTTTCCCGAAGACCTCTTTACATTTAAGCTAGAATGTTTGGTTTTAATGGTGCAGTATATAAACCCTTTATGTGCTGAAAAGACAAAGGAAGATGCTTGCGTCATTTGGGATTCACTCCTGGTCAATATATCGGCCTTCTCATTTCCACAGATCCCGCAATGACTTGGGATCCACTGCAATGCATTTCAACAATTTATCTATTTTCTCTTGGAGGATCCTCGAAATTTCACATTCATGGTGATTGCTAGTGGCTTAACTCGTAATTGCCGCCTTAAAGTAAACAAAAAAGACGACTTTTTCCTTTTCACACTGCTCTATCCTGTCTAGTGCTAAAGAAATAGTTGCTATTTCTCTCTCTCTCTCACAATCAATGTTGTCAAAAGGTTTTCTAACGACAGACAATGTAAAGTCTATAGAGAAAACTCCAACTCCAGCACATTTTTAATTGCTCCTTCAACCGAATCATGCTTATAAATGTTTAGCTAATAATCATCCGGTAACACTTACGAATAGTAGCCATGACCTTATATTACAATTTAGAATCAAGAGAAAATTTTCTGCTAACATCAGAAACAATGTCCAAATAATCTTTTGCAAGTTTGTTAAGAAGGAAACCACACACACAAAGAGATATCATGTAGTTCTTTTATTAAACAAAGATGAGTTTTTAGTGTTGTCGACCTCTCTACGGCTGGCCAGCAGAGGCTCAGAAAGTTTCTTCTTAATATTGTTTCAGCAAGGCTTAAGGCCATTCTCCATCTACGGTCAAGCAAAAGCTTCAAACCAGTCTGACGTTCCATAGTAGCAATTGGGGTAGATCTTGTATCACCCGTAACAAATCTCGAGATATGGTTTTGAAAAATATCTATTTTTTAAATTTGTCTCCGGTATTGTTATAAGCTCTTCACTGCCATATTCAAACCCTGGTCTCACACAGGTCTTATAAGCGATTCAAAGGAGACCTTGGGTAGAGTAACAGGTTGTGCCGGCCAATCGTTTTAGAAGTTAAGCTATAAGTTCTCCACGGTCAACAGCTTTCTTAATTTGACCAGAGCAGTTTAGTCTTGAATTCAAGTCAACACCAAAATAGGTGGTACTTTCAGTTCTTTTTAGCAATTTATCTTTTGTATCTAAGGCTTATGTCATGATCTTTAGTGCTGAGTAAGAAGAGTTGAAACGCGGTTTTACTGAAAACTATCATTTGAAATAATAGGGGACATTTGACTCGGATCCAATGAGGAACATAGTGAATGCTTCTTGCATTCAATATTAGTTCCATATCATCGTCTGAGTCCTTTGTGGAGTTTTATCGAAACGTTATTAAGAAAGAATACCTGTGAAATAATGAACTTTCACTTTGTTACATTAACAGGGGGAAAATGCACCCTGTTAGAATGGGTGAAAATATACTCTTACATTCGCGCCTTATAATTTGAATTTTATCAGAATAAAGCAGCGTTTCTCAAACTGTGGGGCACCCACTCCTAGGGGGGGGGGCGAAAATATTGAAAAGTTGAAAATAAAATATCACTTAAAGAAAATTATTAATTTCCTGAAAGGAAGCAAATTAAAATACATTCCAACATAATAAGAAATAAAATACGCATTTACACTGTTTTAAAGTTATACACCCCTTCTATAACTTTCGTAACGCTGAGTACCCCTTTTATAATTGTAAATAAATGTATCAATGCAGGACAATGTATTTGATAATTAATTTATCTCAATACTAAATTAAGAACAAATTTAATAATTATTAGGGACTCCTATATGGGCTTACCATATCGTCGGCCTAATTATCAGTGTGCATAACTCCACAAAGGAACTAAATTTGATACAGGAGTGCTACGCGCCAACCGCTGCAGGGCTCGATTAAAGAATCGCATTAAGCAGCGGTTGCTGTCGAGTTACGTGGAATCCAAGATGGAGGCAATCGTAAGGAAAATAATTGCAAAGAACTGTTTTGAAATATATTACAAATGAAGATCAATGGTTAAACTTTTAAAGAAATCGAATTAAAATCGTCTGAAATTAATAGGGCCAATGAGGAAAAAAAACAGATAAAAAATTAACTCTAATATACGTTATCCCCATGGTAACCACATTACCACAAGATAAAAATATCAAGGTAACCATATTGTAATGTTATTGCCCATCTTGGAAACATAAACAACAACTTGGCACGTAGCACTTCTATATCAAACTTGAAGCCCAGAAGGAGTTACGCATTTTGATAATTAAGCTAACGATATACCAAATTTAATACTAATCTTGATAATTTGTTCGATAAGTTGATATGTTTCTTGATAAGTTGTATTGTATCTCTAGGGTCAACGTGCATTATTATTGCATTCAATACATTGTTATTGTAGGGGGAGGGAGTGCGATGAAAATGATGATTGAAATTTGGGTCGCCAATATTGAAAGTTTGAGAAGCACTGGCATAAAGTATCGTAAAATCATTCAAAATCTTAACCACCTCTTTTTTTTCACTAAAAATAATGTCTGACATAGTTTCATTTCGTAAAAAAGTAGTTCTTAAAAATGATCATTAAGGATGACGAATTGATTAGTTAATGATGAAACGAATCAGTTACAGGATATACTCTTTTCCGCTTGAGATGAAGAAAATACAAATTAAAAGGGATGAAATACAGATCTTATTATACGCTTAATCGAATATACAAATGTTTAAAGTATAAATAAATTTGAGAGAAAATCTACTGTTAACTTTCCATTATCTTTTTTTCCCATTTTATTTGCATTAAATAAATCTATACTTCCTTTTTCATACTACAAAATAAATGACTCATTAATGTTTCTTAAGTGACTGTTTCTATTTAATATAAAAAGAAAGTCCTTGCCCAAAAAGATCATTATTTAATAAAATAATGAGTTTTTTTTAATGAGATCATTGAAAGAAAGTTTTAATAGAATTTGAGAGGAAAAAGAAAGAAATTCAGAGCAACCTAATGATAAGATGGGAAACTCCGTGAATGTGTTTCATGGGTTTGAGTTTTGATTTGATGTGGTGTAAAAGTTTGGACAACTGGGGTTAGCTCGGTGTTGTACTCATCTCTCGACTGAGAGTTAAAACTACGAGGTTCTTTTTTATCCATAACATCCCTACAATCCATTTTTAGAGGGTCTGTATTAAACAAAAAGAACATGCATGCCACATTTCAAGTCTGCTGGTCAAATAGTTCCGTAAATCTCCTGAAAAATGAGTCACTCACTGTTCTCCTACATATAAATAAATAAATTAATTAATATTGTTCTATTGCTTTTTTTATCAGGAAATATTTAATTCTTTATAAATACTTTACAATTCTTATAACGCAATCCATTGAAATGTTATAGAGTTTTATCCTTTTTCTTTAAAATGTAAATACTTATAATAATAAACTACTTTAGATGTAACGCTTTAAATACGTCAAAAGGCCATTAGACCAGCTAACCAATGGTTATATTTCTTGAATTTTATCCTTGTTCTTAATCCGTTATGTTACCCTACTGTGCAGAAGTTACCCTACTGTGCTACTGTGTTCTTTTTAGAATTTCGAAACAATTTTAGAAGAACACAGCCACAACTGAGCTGGCATCTCTTTCAAAATTAACAGGGCTTCGAAGTGGAACTGAACTGAAAACCGGGAAACAGTTTTATTTTGGTCGAAACAAAAATTGAAACTGAACCGAAAAAAATGTCGGTTTATTTCGGTTCGATATACTAAGGTACAATAGCCCCTCTATAGTGGAAGGTCTTTAGTGTACTCTTACTCAAACTCACAGCTAGCCGGCTACGAGTTCTTGACCATGACCTCTCGGTTACTACGGCCACAGGCGTGGTGTGGAAGTTTCGGGAATGGCGTTTTCCTCTCTGTCTCATTTAAGGTGTTGTCCTCATCACTTAACCGAGGTTCGAAATTACAATATTAATCTCCAACAGCCCTCGCGTACCTTCAAAGAGAGACAGAAAAAATCTAACTATTGAACAAACTAAAGATTGATAAAAATCGGATGTTTCTTTATTCAATTCCTACTATTATAGTTCACACTCTCCCTATACATATATATACGTATATATCTCGTTCAAATTTTCAATCGTTAATAAAATACTTTTTATTCGTCCACTCAAGTTCAAAAATATTTTTTTAAACTTGTAATGGATGACACTTGATGTTAATACAGTTTTTTTCAAATATTAATTCAGTAATTAAATTAAAAAATGAATAAATAGTAACACAAACAAAAATATAGGAAGAAAAATCGCTGGTTGTGTCCCTGTAGCGCGATGGATAGCGCTTTGGACTTCTAATTTAAACTCGTGGGCTCGAATCCCACCTGTGATGGACTCATTTCTGAGAATGTGATTTCATTTTACTATACTATTTTGTTAGAATAATTAAATTTAACTAATGAATAAATAGTAACAAACAAACAAAAATAGTCCGACACCCTACATAGAAAGGAAGATTGAAAATTGGAAGGAAAATCGCTTTCTATTTTGTCACTTAATAGTGTGATTCTGTCATATGTTCATATGTATATACATATTTATATTAATTGTAACTATTTAATAAAAAGTAGCTAAACTCTGAAATGTTTCTTTGTTGACCTAAGTAGGAATTGACTTAATTTTTTATATATATATATATATATTACTTGTTTTTCTTCAGATATTGCTTTTTCTTCACAGAAAACATAAAACTAAAATTTGTGAATGTCTCTGCAACACTTTTGGAAAACAATTATGAGAAGAAACTTTTTTTTTCAAATTGGAGTTTCACTCATGTATATATTACTCATAAACTTTGCTCAAAAATTCAAGCTAACTAAAAAACAATCATACTTCATTTTTAGAAACTTATATTACTGACTTATGATTAAGTCAATCCATGCACCATTTCCTCGAGATGTGACATTTCAACCCATGTTGAAGCGTATCACGTGAAAAAACAGTGAAATGCTAATTATGTAATAATTTATTCTGCATTTTCAAGGATACAAGATGTCATCTCATTCTCTCGGTGGAAACAGATTTATTCAACGATGTTTTATTTTATTTCTTTTACTTCATTTGCATTGAGCTTTCCTTTCATAATGGTATCTTTTGGATATCGATTTGTGATGTATCGATATCTTAACTGTAGCAAAACGATTTTTAATGCATAGTTTTCGTTTCACAACTTTTCGTGGCTTAGTCTGAATGAATATATTAATGCATGGATGTGATTATATTCATGTTTGTATGCTTTAAAACGATGAAGATTCATTAAAAAATTATGAATACCACAATAAATTAATGTTGAAAAAAATTTAACTACTTCCTCGTATATATTCTGCAGCAATCTGAGAAAGTGCAACGTACAAGGATATAAAAATATAAGACAAAATGATTAAATATGGTAAAGGAATCAAATAAGCATTTTTTTCAGCTGCAAAATATATGCCCGAAAATGCTTCCTACATATATTTTGATTCTTTCAGCATATCTCCTTGTGATGTTTTCGCGTCACACAGCTGAAAAATCAGCTTCTGTTTGTGGATAGGAAAGCAGCATTCCTATGCACACGAGCACCTCTAAATATTGCGGGGTCCTGTCTTCTGACATCGCCCCGGCAACCTATGACCATAAGAAAAACCCCACTCCGTCCACGAGCCGGAATGTAATTCGTGGATAAAAAATTTTCCGCCCCACCCTTGAGAGTGCAGAAGAGAGTCCGTTGGAAAACACCAAATAGAACGGTCGTGTTGCCTTCTCCCTCACAAATAACATATTCTGAACTAATGAGCAAATGAATAACTTTAATGTAAATGTATGTACCATAATTAATAGCTGTGACGAAATAAATCAATTATTTAATTTTCCTAAATCTCGCGCTATTATTAATCTTCTCAAACGTCACACCCCTAATCTTACGGTATGCCAGGAAATATTGCTTGAATTTTGAGCTTACCTCATCTGCAATCTGAGGAATCAGAGACATTAAGCTTAGATTTAGAGAACATGGTTCAGAAAATATCTTATGGTGACATTAACCAAGTGGTCAAGGTCATTAACTCATGGTCAGCGTTGTCGATTCGTGGACAGGAGACTTGATGCCACTGAAGACCGGCTGTGAAGAGGGATTGATGCAGGCTAAATGTATCAATACTCTAAGTCAGCGATAATCAACCTGCGGGCCGCATGTGGCCCATCGGTCCATTCTGAATGGCCCGCTGCACGGGCAAATTTAATTATTTAAGAACAATGCATTAAAAATTTAGTGAGAGATTCTATCAATCAAGCAATCAGATACATCAATTTTGTTATCGATTTCGTGCTGGTATGAATTGCGAGATAACCCTTTTCCTTTTTGTAATTGTAATGGTTAGTGATACAAATAACAGTAGAGTAGCGATCTTTTTACAGATGAAACTAAGTTATAATTAACTCTAATGTCTTCCAAACGAAAAATATCTAAAAAAATATGTGTTGTTTCAAGATGATTGAGGTTTTGACCATTTCGTTGAGAAAAATAAATATGGATCAACATTTTGTTTGATTTGTCGTGAAAATATTATATTTAAAAAATGTAATTTTACTCGTCAATATTCCATTAAGCACAAATCTTTCAATGGCCCTTTTTCTTAAGGATCTCTTTCAAAACGAGATAAATTGGTTTTCTTAAAAAAAAAAATCTTTACAATAGTAATAAAATATTTTTTCGGTGGTAATTTCAAAAAATGCAGAAGTAATGGAAGCATCCTATAAAATTTGTTACTTTATATATCATCGGCCTAGTTATCAGACTGTGTAACTCCACCGGTGTTACTGATTTGATACAGGAGTGCAATGCACCAAGCGCTTTTTGGCGCGATTCCTTAATCCTTTTGTTTTGTCTATACCATGCCTCAGTGCGCGCTTCGCTTTTAATTTATTCTTCAATCAATGTAAACACTACTTTTTTTATTTCATAATAAAGCTAGATTTCGAAGGGAGATGTGGTGGCAAGATTTTAACATAAAATAAATACAACAGAAAGTAATAGTAATGTATTACACTTCCAGATATAAATTATTTACACTATTTTAAGCGTTCATTACACAAAATTTGTAACAATGTGTTACTTTTGCTGAGCAGAGATCCCACGAAAAAAAAAAAAACAACTAACACTAATATACGTTATCCCCATGGCAACCACATTATCACACGATAAAAATATCAAAGCAAGCCATATTGTAATATTATCACCTATCTTGGCGAACATAAACAACAACTTGGCGCCTGACCTTACTGTATCAAATTAGCTTCCCAGATGGAGTTACGCAGTCTGATAATTAGACCGACGATATGAAACTATTAAGGATAAAAGTATGAATTGATACAGAAATTATAAGAGGTTTTCTTAAATGCTTCCAAAGTTTTCTTGTGTGGATCAATTCAGTTATTTATTCAAATATTTTTTTTTAGTAAAATGAAAAAGTATTTGAATAAATTTGAAATAAAAATGCACAAGAAGTCTGAAATAATTTTAAACAATTAATTCTAATTTCACTCTGGAATTCAGTAAAAACTCTTTGCTACCATCCTGCCCTTGATAAATTAATCTCTGAAGTAAAAATAAGTGAGGCTTTGTCAAAAAAAAAAAAAAAAAATCAAATTGTGAAAGTGCTTGGCGGTTTTGTTTTTATGACGGTAGAATGCAAACTAGGGGAATGGGATCATTGATAAAATGAAATCCAAATCCCCCTCCCCATAACTGGGTAAACCTATTTTTTGTGAGTTGAGTTTGATAGAATTTAACATAGTTTTAAGATAAAATCCGAAATTATATATGAGTTTTAATATTTGTATCAATTTTCCACATTTTAAATGTCCTTGATCTTATAGGCCCCCCCCCTCGATTAATCCTCATGTCGTGGCCCACATGAAATAGTTGTCATATGTATGTGGCCTGGCGAAAAAAAAGGTTTAGTAGTAATGCTTTAAGTCAGGGGTGTCCAACTCGCGGCCCGGGGACTGCATGTGGCCCACCTTGAATAATTTTGCGGCCCGCGAGTTTCTTTACATAATTCGACTATTTTGTACAATATTTTTTGTTTAAAGAGTTTTTTTTTTTTTTTTTTTTTTTTTGTAAAAAAAAAATCCCATAACTTTTATTATTTTATCACGTTGCTTCTGTTACTGCGAATCTTTTTTTTTTCTAAATCGAAATTTATCAAACATAAATCATGCTCAAACTTAACGTACGAAAATCTGCAACATTAATTACGATACGCAAATAAACATGCCTTTAGATCGACTTGCAAAAACTAAGTGAAAGAGTTGAGAAACAGATATCTCACTAATTAAATAAATTAAACATTATTTAATCATTGTATTATTATTATTATGTTATCTGTGTTTGTATACACATGAAAAACAATGAAAACAATAATAATATATCAGTCTGTTTTAAATTTTCACTCCTACAAATGTTTGTAATGGATCCAAATCTAATAGAAAGATATATATTTTTAAATGCGGCTCGCGGGATTGTAAAGTTCTTCCGAAGTGACCCGGATTCTAGGGGGCCGAAAGCTTGACTGACGCCAAGTACGTATTTAACCAATTTATAAAATACTGAAGTTAAAACCTAACTTTTCAGAAGGGCCCTAATATTCTCCGTTACGCCAATGTTAATATTAGAAGTGCATTGAGCCTATCTTGCTTCATAACTGCACGCAAAGAATTCTTCACTCTTTTAAGTGTGGAAAACGATCTTTCTTCAGAACAATTTGTGAAACGAAAATTTGTTTAACGACAATTTTTTTTGTACCTGTTTACTAGATATTTTAGATTTTACTACTTACACCAGTGGCGCAACGTACACCCCCGCATGGCTAGGTGGCATCCTTAGTAAAATCCGATTTGAGGCCCAAAATGTGACTTTGCAGGAGGGCCCTAAAATTCTCCGTTACGCCACTGTTCATATAGGCAACGTAGTACACAATAAATCATTCAATCTAAACATGCATGTTTTACTGATATTCATAGTAAAACAGTTTTGTTTTCCTTTGCCACTCCTCATAGCTTTTGAAGCTACCACTAAGAATAAATAACAATCCATTATATTAAGCATTATTTGAAGTAAAATTAATTTTCAAAAACTTTGTATCGTGAAATTGACAAAGATACAGATTTATAAAATTTGCTTTTTAAAAAAAATTCCAGAAAAAAACTTTCCGATACTTGAAAAATAAAATATAAGATACATTTCTAAAATAATTTTCTTACATTATATATTTATATAGTAATTGCTCACAAAAATTGTGCAAAACATAATTTTTATTAAAAGTATTGATAAATTCATTACAGAATTGCATATAAGTTCTGATAGGAAAAAACTACGAAGCTATTAGGTAAAGCATATAAAAGATATTGGTAATTCATTAAAGAATTGTACATAAATTTTAATAGAAAAAGAGTTATGTTACTATTAAGAAGCATAAACGGTATTGATAGTTCATTTATGAATTGCATATAAGCTCTAACAGGAAAAATTATGAAACTAATAAAAATAAGTAATATAAAAACAATTTTTTAAGTCAATTCCTACTTAGGCCAACAAAGAAAAATTGTATTTTAGTTAATTAAATTTAATTAATGAATCGATATTTGAAAAAAATTGTGGTTGCCCCTCTCGGGTGCCCTTCTTGATTATCAGCGTGAGCTAGAGGTGTAGGAATAAATGAAGAACTAGAGAAGTTTCCATGATCTTAATATGACTTTATTAAGACCTTAAACTTAAACCTCTAACAGATTAGATAATAATAATATATAGGAGAGAATCTACGCGCTGGATAAACACACAATATATATAATACCGAAATAACGTAACCCGGACCACTATCAATAACAAACTCGCCTAAGCTCAATTATAATTCTATCACAGATTCGAATATTAAATAGTCACTCCTACCTTACTGTCGAATGAAGTAGCGATCAATCTGATTCCAGTTGCAGTTCACAGGAGTGCAATGGTATACACCTCTGTAACGGAATTCCTCTGTTGGCTGTCACTACACAATTGAATCATAGACTAACATACCATTCCCCAAATTGTGCCACACCGCTTATTCTAACTTATGATATTTAAAAGCTTCCTAATTTGTATCTTTCCTTCACGCTTCACTTCTTTGGTTGGAAAAGAGTTGCCATTAATTCTAGCCCCAAAGAACCCAAAGGACATGTTAATGAAAAGACGCGTGAGCCCGTCACAAAATGTAAAGTGTTTTACTACAACTTTAAAAATATATATTTGAAGCCAAGAAAAAATTCGTTAGGAAAACTTACTAGCGCCATCTGTTGGTGCTAGTTCTAACTTCTTTGGAAATAACGCCGAATAACTTTAAAATTAAAAAATAAAATTTAATTAATGAATTAATATTTGAAAAAAAAAATGGCATTAACATCAAGTGTAAGCCACTATAAGTTTAAGAAAAATGTATTTGAACTTCAGTGGATGAATAAAGAGTATTTTATTAACGATTGAAAATTTGAACAAGATATTAATATATAAATAAATAAATATAAATAGCGAGAGAGTGAACTAATAGTAGGAATTAAAAATATAGTTTTGTTAATAAATTAAATATAACATATAGTAAATCAACTCAAATATATAATTACTTATTTCCCAAAACAAGTTGGTAGATTATTTGGAATGCTGCCTATTCAATGCAGGTGTTTTTCCTGTTGCACACATACCATGTGCAGAAAATTTACTAACGACTACTAAAATAATTCGAGGCGAATCTTTTCTATTTAATGGTATTTCCGTTTATTGAGATTCACTATCAATCAAAAACGTATCCGATAACACGTAGTATTGGATTTTCAACACTCACATGAATTTATGCAAATCATTATTTTTTTTTATTGTTGTTATCTCAATTATTTTCTTTTTTGTGTGCTTAACGGCAGCTGTTTCTGCAATGATACTCTTGAAAATATAAACAACAAGGAATATTATGTGGTTTGTTAAGGATTATAAAAGACTTCAGTTTATTTATTTATTTTTTCATACTTTAAAATGATTTATTTGGCTCTTTTGGACTTTTCGATGACTCTATTGTATAAAAGAAATCAAGTTCAATATAAGAAAAATATAAAAACTACATGGAAATTATTTGCACCAGTAAAAACCTTTAAATTAAGCTATGCTAGCTCCATTTCAAATTTCAATAGCAAGCCTGTAGTTATAGAATCATAAATTTTTTCCCCCAAAAAAAGCGTTTTATGTCAATTCCAAGCCCTTTTAAAGAACCAGCTTCGTGATTTCTCTTAGTAAGGATTTCGTATTCCCTAAATTTTTCCCTTGTGGCGGGTCCTTTTCATAAATCCTCTTGGAGAAAGACTTCTTTAACTTTTGTTTGAGTTTAAAACCGCCTTCCCCGTAGAGATAACTTGATGTTATGCTAATTTGAGTGCTATTTTAACGGTGGCAAAATGTGTGTGTTAAGAGTTAGTCATTACTCTGTTATTGAAGTGAGATTAACGAAGTGCCTTTCGGAAACCTTGGTGAAAGAGATAAGAAGTTTTAGACAGACTTGTAGTCGATTTACAGGAGATATCTGATGAGTGCTCTTCTATCGGATCACACTCAGAAAAGTGTTTAACTATTTGTCTTACGAATTTTAGATAGTAATCTAAATTAATTGCTCCCTCGGCTTATAACCTTGTTTGATCGTAAATTAATTGAACTGTAATAAAAGTGATTATGTTTTTATAGCAATTTTTGTTCATTCAATGTCCCAAACTACACCTGCGGTCTTAGAATCGCGTGACAACCTATTCAGAGATCCCAGAATAAAAAGTAATTGTCATCATGGAAATTCCAAGTGAGTGAGTTGTCACGAGTTCGAGCCCAGTACCACTAAAGACCCGCCGTGTAGGGCAGCGATGCACGTTAAATCTGTCGAGAGCTGAAACGTCCTCCCGTTGGTGTGGTGTGGTAGTTAGGAGAGGGGGTGCCAGCTCAGGTGTCGTCCACGTCACTTGACCATGGTTCAAAATTACGTGGTCCGTCGCACAAAAGCCCTCGTGTAGCTGAACAGTGCGACGTTAATATTCAATCAATCAATCAACCAAGTGAGTGAGTGTGAGTGTTTCTCTCTTACCATCACACTATAAAGCAACAGGAGGACCATTGGCAACAGATCTCGTAGTTTTGAACCTCTGTCAAGTGACGAGGACGCACCTGAGTCGGCAGATCCCCTCTCAAGTGAGTGAGTGAGTGAATATTAACGTCGCACTGTTCAGCTACACGAGGGCTTTTGGTGACGGGCCACGTAATTTTGAACCATGGTCAAGTGACTTGCACGACACCTGAGATGCCCCCTCTCCTAACTACCACACCACACCAACAGGAGGACGTTTCAGCTCTCGACAGATTTAACGTGCATCTCTGCCTTACACGGCGGGTCTTTAGTGGTACTGGGCTTGAACTCATAACATGTCTGCCATGATCGAATACCTTGACCACTGGACTACCTTACACCCCCTCTCTAAACTACCATGCCTTGTCAACGAGAAGACATTGAGCCTCGACAGATTTATCATGCATCAGTCCCTCTATACGGCTGGTCTTTAGTGGCAATAGGGCTCGAACTAATGACGCACCAGCTTCGGGTTCGTGAACATAACCATCAAGGAAACTCCGGGAGAAGATTAAATTCTGACTAAAATGCATTAAAAATTGACCATAAAATATGGAATATTTTTTAACATTTCTTCAAAAAAAAAAGTGTCCTCTATTGATTTAAGTAAAAGCGAGCCAAAGAAATTAAGAGTTTCTGATTTCCTTAATTTATAAATTCAGTTCTTTAGTGAGAAAATTTTGAATTCCATAGTGGCCATTCAAAAAAGTCCTCAAAAATGTACGTATACATACAAATATATAATTATTATTATAGATATTTTTCCACACACACAGAAAAATGTATAATTCAATATTTGTTTTCATCTAATATATGCATATTTTTAATAAGTTAAGCCAATTTAATATTTTTATAAAATCAAAAAAAAAAAAAAAAAAGAAAAGAAAGGTAAATTAAAGTATTATTAGTGTTTTTTTTTCAATTGAAGCATTAAAATTGTAAAATAAAACAGCAGTAAACGTTATTAGTCTATGCAGAAGCGGACAGGAATTTTTCAAGGGGAGGGGGTCCACGGTCGAAAGTTCTCTATTCTCGTATCATGCTCCAATACGCCGACCAACATTTTCTTTTAATTTTGTCTTTCTGGAACAAAAAACAATAACAAATTAATGATTGAATGAATAATAAGAATTAATTAATAAAATTAACTATTAATAAGAAATAATTAAATTTTACGTACTATATACATAGGATTATAATTAAATCAGAAAAAAATCAAGGGCTTTGGGGGGATCTGGACCCGAAGACCTCCCCCCCCCCCCCTTGTGTGCGCCACCGAATCTATATAAAACATTTTTTTTACTTGGTATTGTGCAATAACGTGTGTGTATGTGGTCAACCATATATTCAAATTAAGACGTGAGTTTGAATTCTGATTCTTCTAAAAATCCCTCTTGTGGTATCTGTGCTGCATATTAAATAGAACATCCTCAGAGTCTCACATGCTGTGATGTGTGAGGTTGATAGGATAGAAAAATCAAGTGATTGATTGATTAAATATTAACGTCGCACTGTTCAGCTTCACGAGGGTTTTTGGCGACGGACCACGTAATTTCGAACCATGGTCAAGTGACGTGGATGACTCCTGAACTAGCACCCCCCTCTGCTAACTACCACACCACACCAACGGTAGGACGTTTCAGCTCTCGACAGATTTAACGTGCATCGCTGCCCTACACGGTGGGCTTTTAGTGGTACTGGGATCGAACTTGTGACAAGGCAAGCCACGGTCCGATATCTATACCACTCGGCTACCGTGGCCACTCCCTGTCATGTGACAACTTGACTTAAATGTTCGAGATCCCTCATCCTCAGACCTAACGTTGCTTTTAATGCGACATTGATTCAAACCGCCCAAAACAACTAATATCACTGTTCTGAACAGAAACAGTATAAAAAAATATAGCAACTATTCTTTTCTTTCGAGTAAGAAAAGAGGTATCTAAACTGGCATTCCTTAACATATCAGTGAGTCATTTCAAAATGGCGCGGTCACGTAATATCAATTAAAGGGCGAAGCAGTTAAAGCTTGTCGATTCACTCTCGACATCTTGGCTTTCATATAACTGATTCACAAATACATTTTAACATTTGAACTGAGTATTAGATCAATTCATTGAAATTGACTATAATTTCAGTAAAATTACTGAGTTCCTTATTGCAGTGATCCGCAACCCCCGGTCCACGGACCGGTACCGGGCCACCTAAAGAACATTAAACTATTGCCATTTTATTTAAAAGTGGTGCATTTCTCTCGGATTTGCGCAACTTTCCACGGAAATCACTTTATATTCCACGTTAAATCTTTTATTCATTTTTGGTGTAACTATATTTTATTCTGAAGGCATATTTATAAATGTAACTAAATTAAAATTGTTAAATCAAAACAATCTAAAATATAAATAATCTACGTGCCCCACCCTCAGCGGGTCGCGGTAAAATTATCAAACGTTGACCGGTCCGCAGCGATAAAAAGGTTGCGGAGCACTGCCTTATTGCACAATCCTGTTGAATAAACGGAGTTTGTTCAAGGCCTCATTAGGACCTTTGCCAATTCTATGACTCCCAAAAGTGTAAAGCTTTGTCAAGTACTTTATAATCATCTCTCTTATTTAAGGTGCATTAAGTAAAAAGAATTTCTGACATCTCTGACTATTCTAGGTCCTATACAGAGTTATTCATGATGTTCTCCGGGTCTTCGAAGCGCTATAATAAAAACTTAAGATGAATGAATGACGACAAAAAAGAACTTTGAAAGAATACAGAAACCAATCACGCTTTATTTATATACCTTACACAGGTGTACTATGTATGAATCCTTGGTGGCATGCATCAGTGTGAGATTGTACACACAGTTCTGTCACAATACTCAACATGGTACTATCAAGGTTACTGAGAGAGACAGCACATGTTATCCTTTCTAGCAATTTTGCCACATCACGTGGCAAAGTGGGCACGAAAACTTGGTTTTATTGATACCCCCACGAGAAAAAGTTCCACGGTGTTAAACACGTCATCTTTGGAAGCTCACCCAATCCAACGAGGAGATGTGAGTGTTGAGTTACTTACGCACATCACTCAGAAAATGGGAAGGAGCTTGATCTTCTTGAAAATCGAAGACCTCATCCTCGTGTTCCTGTAATTGTAGCATTAACCACAATTGTAACATATCCAGCTACATCACATTGATAAAGATCTCGGTAAAAAAAAATTGCCCGTAGACACGCATTGTCAATAATGTTGATAGTAAAGTGTGGCAAAAACCAGATTATCACATTGATGTACGCCGTGTGACAAACGGTAACACGCAGAACACCCCTTAAGTATTTAAACAAAACTTGAATTGTTTCTTTATTTTTTTAAATGTTATTTTTTTCTATAGAGCTTCAGAACCTTGGAGAGAATTATGAATAACCTAGCATATCAACAGAATCAGCAGTCTAGTGGATAATTTGGACATAAGGCAACCATTATGAAAAAAAATAATGAATAACCTATTGTTCATGAATCCTTCGAAGGTGCCAAATTCATTTTTGTCTGAGATTTTGGTGAGGAATAACAAGAGTTGAAGTCATATTAATCTCAGATAAACAGTCTCTCTTGTGATATAGGGAGAAACTTTAGGAGATTAAATTCAAGGGTGTCGCTCTCATTTTTTGTCTTTGATCCAAAAATACGAGCTTCCTTTCATAGATCATAGTGAAGAGCTCTAATTAAATATTAATTAAAACTGAGCTTTTTAATATGTTACAAAACAAATAGTAGCTAGAAGCTCTTAGGACTCTTAAATTGCAAATTTTACAATTTTTTGAAAAAAAATATATGTTAAAGCCTCAACATTTCTGAGCATTTTGATACTAAGGTTGTGTTGATACTCTGTGAAAACTTCCGAAATTATTGAAAAATAACTATTGAAACTTAAATAAAAACCCTATCTGTTTCTTATCTTTAACTACCTTTTTCACAAAACAAAAAATTTTAGATTGCGCGCAGGATTTCTCAGAAACTATTTATGATCATTATTATTACTCAATTTGAAATTTCATACACGTGTTCAAAATAAGGCTCTTCATAACTTATACAACAATTTTTTCAAAAAAAAATTTAATAGAATTTTTTTTATTTGAATTTTGATTAATTTTTTTCTTAAAATTTTAAAATTTTCGCTATAATTGTAATTAAAAATATTTTTTTCTCTAAATTTCTTAAAAGTTAGTATAACTTCCAAAGTGAACATTTTTATACCAAATAAAATTAAATTTGATGAATTTTGTACTTCAATTTTGCGCGGAGTAAAATACTGATTTTCATACGTTTGAAAAATTGTTCAATTTATATTTCCTTATAACTTTTTAATTTTTTTGTTTTCAAATTCTCTGAAAATTTGAGGAATAATGTAAATATATATGATGATCATGTGGTAAAAATTTCAAATTATTGTTTTGTTTATTGCTAAGTTACATTGGTTTGAAGAAGGATGTTTTTTTCGAGTGCACGGAGATCTGCTAAGGGTCCTGAGACCTCTTAACAGAGCACTGCACTTATTTCCTACTTTTGCACCAACACGTGTGAGAAGTAGTTTTAGCAATAACAAGTAATGAAAAAAAAATTGAGTCAATTCCTACTTAGATCAACAAAGAAAAATTTTATTTGAGCTACTTTTTATTAAATAGTTACAATTAATATACATCCTAATATATATATTATAAACGCGAAAGTTTGTGAGGATGTTTGGCCGTCTTTCACTCAAAAACAACTGAATGGATTTTAATGAAACCTTACAATAATATAGCTTATAAATCAGAATAACACATAGGCTATAATTTATAAAGATATTGTGTGAAGTTTTCAAAATATAACGACAATTGTCAAGAAAGAAGGAAAAAATTCTGCCATTTGCAAGAAAGCCCGTGACAACATTCATCTATCTTTTTTATCCCTTTTGTTTTGTCTACGCCATGCCTCAGTGCGCTCTCGCTTTTAATTTATTCCGTTCATCAGTGTAATCACTATTTTTTTTTATTTCATCATAAAACTAGATTTCGAAGGGAGAGGTGGTGGCAAGATTTTAACATAAAATAAATATAACAAAAAGTAATATTAATGTATTACACTTCCTGATATATAAATTATTTACACTATTTTAAGCGTTCATTACACAAAAATTGTAGCAATGACAGGGGAAGGAAAAACTATGAAATTAAAATAAAATATCAATATGTTTTTATCAGTTAGTTTTTTTTTAATGTTTTTTTTTCGGTACATGTAAATATATAACTACGCTTTCCCCCATACTGTTTTTTTATAATTTAGATATATATATATATTCAAGCATTAAAAAAAGCGATCATTTCAATAGCTATCTGTAAATTTTTCTTTTGTTTATTACTTATAGAAAATGGATTTTATAATTAATATATATATATATATATGTGTGTGTGTGTGTTTTAAAAGAATTATTTCTATTATTTCATTACTAAATGTGTTAATTAAAAAGTACATATCGTCTATTATTTTAAATAAAAGTACATTTCAGAGACATTTTTAAGCTAACTATACGTAAAGATTGATTGAGTCATGAAAATCTGAAATTTTTTATATTATTTTAGTTTCTTAGAAACTAACTATTATTAAAAAAATGATGAAAGTTTTCTGCGTGTTTTACTCTTAGCATTAGAATCGCATTTTCTTTTTTCATTACTTCACATTAATAATTTTTTAACTAATACAATATGGTTTTTAAAAGTCATACATCGAAATTTGAAGCTATATCTTATATGTGAGGGGGAGGGGAAGAGGGAACAATAATTTTACACTAAAAAAATACACCGTGTTATGCCGGGCTAGAGAGAGGGGGGAAAAACCTGTCTTAAATCGAAAATATGTGGAACAAATTTCGAAAAAGGGAAATTTAATGAAAGAATTTTAGAAATCATTCACATTGCGCGCGTACAAACACACACACATAATTGCTGGCGTCATGAGGGAAAGAGAAAGCCCGTGCAAAGCCGGGCGTTGAATGAGCGTTATTCTTTGGGCATCTGAACTGTAAAACAGTCTTCAATCCCATATCGTGACAAGTCTTTGATGTTGGGTTTAACGAAAGTGGTGTTTTCCATTCTGCTGAGTGGCATGACGGCGATTGGTCGAACGATGGAATCCGGGAAGCGTGGCTATGGTGCTTCATCTGCGCGAAAAAAGTTTGGATTTTTTTAGCTTGGTTGAGAGCTTAGTGGCTGCTCTCTGATTGAATGCTGAGTACAGTGAACAGTGACTCCAATTGGCTGCCCTGAGGGCTGAGATTTAAAAAATGGGGAGGCGCTTGTCCAGTGGGGAAGAGAGAAAGCTATTTTCTGAAAATGAGATTTAAAACTAGTAATTTTTAATGCATTACGTATGTCGTCATTGCGCATGTATCTTGTGGCTTTGACAATCATACGTATTAGAGAATTTTGCAGAGTATCAAGAATTTTAATATTTATATTAGCAGCATATCCACATACTGGACAAGCGTAAGCTATTATTGGACGCATAACGGCTGTATAGAGAAGCACTTTGTTTTCTATACTTAAATGAGAGTTCCGACCTATTAAGGGGGAAAGTTTAAACATGATTTTCCGGAATTTATCGCGAGCGTATAAAATATGTTGTTTCCATGTTAGGTGTGTATCGAAAATTATTCCAA
The DNA here is from genome assembly GCA_019973955.1 of Trichonephila inaurata madagascariensis. Taxonomy (NCBI): domain Eukaryota; kingdom Metazoa; phylum Arthropoda; class Arachnida; order Araneae; family Nephilidae; genus Trichonephila; species Trichonephila inaurata. Next base: position 139,841 of record BMAV01028039.1, read on the forward strand.
GATATTTAGCTTCCTGAGACCAGGGGATCTGTTTGTTGTACATGATGAGTGGTGGTGGCAGCGAGTGCTTTTTTGTGAAAATAATGGCTGTGGATTTTTTCACATTGATACTAATTTTCCATTTGTCGTAGAAATTTTGTAGAAGAAGAAGATGCTTGTTAATTGCATAAGATATAGTTGTCAGGTTTTTGTAAGTTGTGTGTATGACCGTATCATCAGCGTAAAGAATGATCTTGGTTAGTGAGTAATTAGGAATATCATTAATATAGAGATTAAAGAGCAAGGGACCGAGCAAGGAACCTTGTGGACACCCTGCAGAAACAGTATGTATGTTAGATAGGGACTCGTTAATTCGAATTTTGAAAGAACGGTTGGTTAGATAGGAGTGAATGAGGTGAATCACAGAGGGGGAGGTAGATCATAGGATATTAGTTTGAAAGTGAGTTCATTAATCCAAACACGGTCGAAGGCTTTCTGGATAGCAAAGCCGGGCCATGCAGCTAGTACGTATATATATATATGACAGAATCACAACATTGTGGTTATTAATTTTTATTAATTATCATTAAAGTATCGTATTGTCATCCAAAACAATCGTGTATATAAAATTTCAGTTCAACTGAATGCTTTAAAACGTGAGAAAAAAACCTATTCAAGTTTTGATATAAAGCGCCAAAAGGGTCGCTAAGTCCCCAAAAATGATGCCAACGTGGCTGTGTATTTGCAATTCTTTAACTAATTAGTTTTAATCAATTAATGTTTATTAATTATAATTAAATTACTGTACTGTAATCCAAAGTAATCATGTGTATAAAATTTCAGCCCAACTGAGCGCTTTAAAATATATTTTATTAACGATTGAAAAAATCACACGAAAATAAATAAATAAATATATAGAGTGTGAGCTAATAGTAGGAATTGAATAAAAGATCTTTATTATGAAGTAGATTGCAGACAATGAAACACATAATTTATGCGAGGAAATACAACTACGATCTATGCCTATTGTTATAGTGAATTATAGCTTTTATTAAATGCATTAAACTATAGAGCTGTTTCATATGACAAAAAGGTTTTTCACCGTGGTAACTTAGGGGTCAAGGTCATGGACTAGTGGCTGGCGTATCATGAGTTCGAGTCTAGTATCGCTGAAGATCCACCGTGTAGGCACATTAAATCTGTTGAGGCTTAAACATCCTCCCGTTGCTGTGGTATGGATGTTAGGAGAGAAGGGTGCCAGCTTAGGAGTCGTACTCGTCATTTGACCATGGTTCAAAATTACGAGGTCCGTCGCCAATAGCCCTCGGGCAGCTTTATAGTGCGACGTTAATATAATTCTCACTCTCATGCCATAAAGGTAAAACGGGAGGACGTAGTACTTTCGAATCTCAGCCAAATAATGAGGATGACATTTGATGTACTTTATTTGTTATGACTAGAGGGCGTACGCACAGTCCGCTTAATGGTTTAATGGCAATTGTACAAATTATACAACTGTTCATGCTCATTGCTCAAATTGTGAAAATATAATTTACATGTACTAATGTAATTCTATTTTTTTAAATTAAAAATATAATTAAACGCAGAGAGTTTGGCTTTATTTTATAAATCTCATCGCATGTATAATAATACTCCATTTATTTTCTTTTTGTGAAAAAAAAGATGGTCCCCTTTAACTTTTTTTAATAACATGAAAATTTGCTCGCGTTTTCTTAGTTTCACATTGAACAATGAATACAGTATTTTT
>BMAV01028039.1:141687-161395 GCA_019973955.1 Trichonephila inaurata madagascariensis
AAAAACACAAAAAAAACCATTTTGATTTTTGTATTAAGTTTTTAAAAAATACAGGGAAAAAAGTATTGAAATCACTCTTTGTGTTAATTTGCAATACATCGTCACGTTTAACTATTTTTGCACTTTCATGCAAAGCCTCACCATCATCATGAATGTAAAGTTGTCCAAACTGTTGTTTTGCTTCCATTCTGTTGTAAAGATGTAGTTGCTTATATTAACTATATACCTTATGTATAAATAAGTTTATTAGAGCATCACGAAAAACATTTTTATACAGTGAGATATAAAAAAAAATTTCCATTTGTTCAAAGAAAAGGCTCATCAATAAACTGTGTTACCTTTTTTTAAAACAACTTTTTATATATATGCTATGAATTTGTTTTAACTTTTTTTTTTATTTTAATTGCAAAATAAATTTAATAGTTCCACGACAATATCTTAAATTATCTTACAAGTAATTATTGTATTTTCAGGGATTAAAATTAGTTTTTATTTATAGATAGTACTCAGCTCATTTATAAAAAACTAAAATTGCCATAAATAGCTCTGAAGTTATTATTCTATTTTAGGCCCAGGTAAAATTATTTTCCCCAATTACCGGGGATAAAATCATTGCTTCCAATTACCTTAGTGCACTAATTTATCTTGTTCTGAAATTACTTTGTCTTTTGGTCGAAAAACTAAAATTATTGTTCTATTTTAGATCAAAGATATTTAATAAGCAGTGTAATCAGCAATTTTTTCTGAACTGTTCTGTCTTAACAATGTAATATATAAATGATGTTGTGACAAACAATTTGTGTGCGACAGATTTTTGATACAAAAGGAAATTTTAATTTCATATTCCCCATCCGATGGGGAAATTCAGACAGTTAAAAAAGAGAAGTAATTAATTATTTCGCTTAGGACACTGGCAACAATAATTCTTGCTCTGGTTTATTTTTATTCAGTCGATTGCTGTAAGAAACGATATCGTCTGAGTTTATATTGTTGTTGTTCTCTATATATTACGTGGTTTTTTAATATATGACGGAAGAAAATTTTTCAATGTCTTTTTGGAATTAAACAACACGGACCTTGGAATAAGAAATTATATTATAAAAAATGTTGTAGTTTTGTGTGAGATTCACTCTTATTTTTAATTTTATATAACTTACAAATTATTATCGTTTATTTAATCGAATCTTTGCTATGGAATCCATGTTCATTTTCTAAAGAAGCTATTTACGCAGGTAAGGAAAGAGCTAACATTAATTGTATTTTCTAAGCTATATAATTTCTAAACTTTGTTCTTGAAATGTTTTTTTAGATAACTAACCAGACCGGAATTTTGAAACTTTAGATATCTAACACATCTCAATTTCACTAACAAATTATTTGGGCACCATTTTCAAATTCCACAGTTGTCGAATTTAATTATTTCGTGAAATGAAATTTTCCAAACTATTAAAAGTGAAAGAATTATTTTCCCCACAATATACATTAGAGTACTGGCTGATTTGACAGAACCATTTAACGCCGATCGTTAGTTCCACTCATCTAATTTTACAATTAATGGTTGCTAACGGAGGGAATTCCGTGAACTGTGAAAAGATCGTAATCGTTAATTTTCGAAACCGTGCACTGCACGGTGCATTTCGCATCTAATCTATAAATATAATTATCAGGAACATAACGTTCTCGCATGTATCTATCTATTTGAAATATCATTTTTTTCAATTCTTGCTATTAGTTCACACTCTCCCTTTATATATGTATATTGTTCAAATTTTCAATCGTTAATAAAATACTTGTTATTCTTCCACTCAAGTTTACACACATTTTTTAAATTTGTAGTGGATGGCACTTGATGTTAATACATTTTTTCAAATAAGAATTCATTAATTAAATTAAAAAAATGGATTAACAGTAACAAACAAAAATAATAATTCAACACCATACATAAAAAGGAAAATCGCTCGTTGCGTCTATGTAGCGCAATGTCTATGTATGGATAGTGCATTGGACTTCTAATCCAAAGATCGTGGTTTCGAATCCTACCTGGGATGGCCTAATTTCTGAGAATGTGATTTCTTTTTACTATACTATTTTATTGGGATAGCATTTATTTAATGAATAAATAGTAATAAACAAAAATAATATAGTCCAACGCCCTATACAGAAAGGAAAATGGAAAATTGCAAGGAAAATCGCTTTCTATTTTGCCACTTAATAGTGTGATTCTGTCATATGTATATACATATTTATATTAATTGTAATTATTTAATAAAAAGTAAATAAAATAAAAAATTTCTTTGCTGACCTAAGTAGGACTTCATTTTTTTTTTTTTTGTATTACTTGTTTTTTTATACGAAGCAATATTCATGAAAAGTTCTATTCATTTACTCAATATTGTCCTGAATATTTTTTTTTGTATTCTTAATTAGATTGACTACATTGGGAGGCATAATTTTGAAAAGTATATAAATGTTTTTTTTCTGTTTGGTGTCAGTTGAATTAGAGTATACAAATAAATTGTTTTAAGAATGTTACAATAAAACTCGTTTAAATACATTTTGTTGATAAAAAATGAAGGAAGGATGACAAATATTCAAAAAACATTCTCCTTTGACGAAAAATATTTCTGTATTAATATTTTGGTTACATATAGCTAGGACTTCTATACCTGGACTGAACTAGGATTTCTTTTTAAAATATAAGTTTGAATTTAATTTATTTATATTTTAATATATCAGAGTAGAGAAATTGTAACAAAAAAACACCAGCTATTTTTTAAATTGATTGTAACTCTGAAAATAATGTGAATTTTTCAAGAATGCTAGTTCATGCTCTGTATAGAATTCCCAGCTGTGTATAGGCGAAATAGTATTGCTGTAGAAGTAATTTTCATAAAAGGAGAATATTTTGAAAATGTGTATTTCTTACTTCGTTTTTTGCCGAAAAATTATATTCAAATTACTTTTTCTTGTAATATTATTCTTAAAACAATTATATATGTACAGTGGTGGCCGACAAAAGTGTTCGTACACTTCCAATTTTCTTTAAAGCATAATGTTTTCAATTAATAAAAAGTAATATATCGATATTACAATTGCTTACTATACTTTCAATTTGTTCTTGTTGAAATGACATAATCAATTTTTAAAAGATAGCAAAACTATTATTTTAAAAATTGATTATGTTATTTCAATAAGAACAAGTTGAAGGTATTATAAAAAATTATAATTCCGATATATTTTTCTTTTTATTAATTGAAAACATTAAGCTTTATAGAAAATTAGAAGTGCACGAAAATTTTTGGGGTTCTAAATATCAAAACAATTATCGTTTATACTAAGGTGACCAGTCGTCCTCTCCTTTTGGGAGGACAGTCCTCTTATAGGTTCTGTCCTTCCTCGAAAAGTGTTCTCTTACTTGTCCTCCTTTTCAATATTTAAAACTAATCTCTTAATATCTCGAGGATATACCAAGCTGAACTGTTACGCGTCGTGTGCTGGTACAGTATGAATTATCAGAGATATTAATGTATTTTGCACATAATCAGGCAAAACGATTCAAAAGATTGATGGTGAGCATATTTCAGCTACAGAAAGTCTTATTTTGAACTATTTTGAAGAAAAATTTATTCCTTTCATAATAAAAAGAAAAATGTCGAACTTAAAAGAATCAAATTCAGGCATAACGGAAAAGTTTACCAAATGGTCTGAATTGATTGATTGATTGAATATTAACGTCGCACTGCTCAGCTACACGAGGGCTTTTGGCGACGGACCACGTAATTTTGAACCATGGTCAAGTGACGTGGACGACACCTGAGCTGGCACCCCCCTCTCCTAACTACCAAACCACTCCAACGGGAGGACGTTTCAGCTCTCGACAGATTTAACGTGCATCGCTGCCCTATACGGCGGGTCTTTAGTGGTACTGGGTTCGAACTCGTGACAAGACATGCCACGATCTGATACCTATACCACTCGGCTACCGCGGCCTCCCAAATGGTCTGAAACAAATGTCACAGAAATAACAGTTTTCAATGGTATTTTTTGACTTCATCGCAAGTAAATTGGGTAGATATAGAAAATTGTGTTGAGTTTTTATCGAGAAAGAGAGAAATGCAATGCCTTATATAGAAATCGAGTCGGCTGGGTGGCGGGGTTGGTTTGTTGCTGGCCTTCTGTACCCAAGATTGCGGATTCGATCCCACCCCAAGTCGATGGATTTTCATGATGCAAAAAATCGACAGCGGTCATGTCGTATGATTATACGGCATGTAAAAAATCCCTAAGGTTACTCTAGGCAAAAATAAATCCTAGTACATGTTCGCATCATTAGAGCTCAGGTGCCTCCCACGAGGGAGGAAACTGGGCATCAAAATTACCTGCGGCGATTGGTATCCGCCCATATGGCGCCGCACTAAAATGAGATACCTGCTTTCGGTGATGTACTAGGTAGATTGATGAACTCTGTTAATAACTGTTCAAATCTGCCATTAGAAATGTAAAAAATATTGAAGTCGAGACAATTGTCTGTTTAAAGTAATTAGAAGACTGAGCGTATAATTAAATTCTGATAAATTAGAACAATGGAAAAATCAGCATGTTAAGAACGATTAAAGATGGGTGGAAATATTTAACCATTTCAAAAATAAACTCATTTCATATGAAAATTTGTTATATTCTTGAATTTACGTTGTGCAGCCCTGGAACTAATGCCTCACCGTTGAAAGAGTTTTTGCAATTGGTAATGATTTTTGGACAAGGGAGAAATTCAGATTGATACTTAAGCTGCGGCACTTACCGTAGAGTTCTATATGAAGGATTTTTCTTGCTCCGAAATTTCCGATGTATTAGAAAATGATATATTGACAACAAAAAAAAATTATTTTAATGGAAAAATACTTATTTAACTAAATATTTAAAAAGGATGTTTGCGTAGTTAGTGTTTTTGTTTGAGTTAATAAATTATGTTTCATATATTTACGTTGTAATTTTTTCTTAAATTTTTCATCCTCCTTTCCATTGTAAAAAAAGTGGACAGCTTTTTAATACGCTTTTTTCAAAATCACGGTTCCGAACGTTGTCAATCACCTTAATGCGAACCGATTGCCAAACAGGTTGATAGAGTTTCAAAAAAAAAAGTAATATACATAAAATAAAATTAAGTCAATTCCTACTTAGGTCAACGAAGAAAAAAATATTTTTAGTTTCTTTTTTTTTTAAATAGTTCCAATTAATATAAATATGTATATGACAGAATCACACACAGGGACACAGCGAACAATATTCCTTTCTATATATGCTGCTAGACTATTATTTTTATTTGTTACTGTTTATTAATTTTTTAATTTATTTAATGAATTAATATTTGAAAAAAACTGTATTAACATCGAAGTGTCATCCACTACAAGTTTTAAAAAAAATGTATTTGAATTTGAATGGATGAAGAGAAAGTATTTTATTAACGATTGAACTATATATATATATACTATACATAGTAAATAAATATAGGGAGAGAGTGAACTAATAGTAAGAATTGAAAAAAACCTTTAAATAACTTAACTAACTTTTTTAAAAATAACTATAACTTTTTTAAAAAATAACTTTAGTAAAAGGTTTTTACTAAAAAAAATCTTTCTACAAATGTAGCAAAATAATTTGTTTTGATACCTATAATTTACATTTTTAAAAAAATGATATACTTCTGAGCTTATTTAATTTTGTAACTTTTACAGAAACTGTTACGCAAATCCGAGAGTAATTTCCTAAATAATTTTAACCTAAGAAATTAAAATACAATTTGTACTTTTCTTCTAACATAACTTTAATTTATAACACTTTTATTGCATAAAACTACGATTAAATATGTTCAAATTGCTAGTGTGATATCCTTTTATATCTAATTCCAATTCGAAATTGCTGATGTCGCCTTTTCTTTTGTTGCTTCCTTATATGGGATTACGGAATGCATTTTGAATTTTAATCATGTGTTAACCAATTGTATGCTTAATATTATAGGAGAACATCAAGGATAATGATTATGTCATTTTGGCTACGACTTAAAATTTTAAACGTACATTCCTGATTTCGCGTGATATTTTAATTAAAATAAACGTATACGTTTTGTAAGAAAGTATGTGTGAATCTCATTATACAATATATCTTTTCCGTGTATATGTATGCGCGTTCATCAACGAAACAACATTTTTATTCCTAGAAGTTATTGTTATATTTTTTATTTGTTACAATGAACATTTTCTGCTCTATATTTTTGATCAACGCATAGATCCGTTATCTATAGAAAAAAATGCTTCCAAATTTTAAACAATTGTCAGATGATGAGGTCGGCACCTGCGTTGGTACTCCATATTGCAGCAGTTTATATTTTACATCGCATTTTTTTCGCACCATGTTCAGTCAATCTTTTTTTTTTTAAAAAAATCTTGGTCTAATTTTTCCCGTAATGCTATTTATCCATTAAAAGTGTCAATTTTTAATATATTTGGGTTTTTCGAAAAAAAGAAATAGAGATTCTGCAAATATTATTATGCGTATACACTTTTCCTTGAAACTGTAAGCATTGCTTTCCATGTATTTGAATGGTAAAAGGCTTTTTCTATTTTTCATTTCAATTCCTACTATTAGTTCACACTCTCCCTATATATATTTATATATCTTCACAAATTTTCAATCGTTAATAAAATACGTTTTATTCATCCACTCAAGTTCAAATACAATTTTTTAAACTTGTAGGGGATGACACTTAATGTTAATACAGTTTTTTAACACGCTTTTATAAGTTTCACTTGTATGTAACGGAATCTTTGAACTCTATTTTTACCCACTTTAAAAGGTCCAGATAAATTCGAAATTTTGCACACATGTCAAGGACCGATGACAATACAATAATTTCATAATATTGTTCCATTGTCCTGATCAGGATAATTAGGAATACGATTTATAGATTTGGCGACTAATTCCAGATTTAGCGACTAAAAGATTAAGGTGCAACCCTAAAACCACGAATAGGCTTGTGGTTAATACAAATAAAACAAAAAAAGTGTTCTTTATGTGAGAAATATTTTTATAAAGCAATACGTTTAGAAGGAATGATGCTAATTAACATTATAGCAATACGTTTAAAAGGTGATAATACGATTGATATTTAATATTTTTTCTTACGCACTTTTTTTAGTTAGACCTGTATCTATAGAAACGGAATCTTTGAAATACAAAGATATGGGACTCTTCCGAGACCCCGTAAACGGAGAGCATAAGTACCGTTCAGACCTATTAATTAATATCCATTGAAGAGCAAGACTAATTCCAGCGGCCACGTAATTCCTGCTCCAAATATCAAACTCAAGGATAAATTCAACAAAGAATAATTGATAGTTTTAAAAACTAAAAAAAAAAGAGGCTTTTATTGTAGATCGAACAAAAAACTGAAAAAATAAATTATAGTCTAAAAAAAATAAAAAATACGCTTTTTTTTGTAGTGAATCGAACTAAAAAGTAAAAAATAATTCTTAATATAAAAATAAAATGATTAACGAGAAAATTAATGTCATTGTGGTAAAAGCGTGGGGTCCTTTGAACTACCTTTTTACACTAACTCGGCATTTCGGAATAGAACTTAAAGAAAGTAAGAAATTATAATAATTGATATAGAGCACCCCACGCTTTTTCCCCCAATGACATTAATTTTCTCGTTAATCATTTTTTTCTTGTATTAAGATTATTTTTTTAATTTTTAGTTTGATTCAAAATAAAAGCGTGTTTCTTAGTTTTTTTTAAAAAAACTATAATTTATTTCAAATATTAATTCATTGATTCAATTTAATTAATGAATAAATAGTAACAAACAAAAATAATAGTCCAACACCATATATAGAAAGGAATAGTAACGCAATGAATAGCGCATTGGACTTCTAATCCTAAGGTCGAGGGTTTGAATCCTTCCTGGAATAGCTTAATTTCTGAGAATGTGGTTTATGAATGAATAAATAGTAACAAACAAAAAATAATAGTCCTACAGCATATATAGAAAGGAAAATCGCTTTCTATTTTGTCACTTAATATTGTGATTCTGTCATATGTATAAACATATTTATATTATAACTATAACTACAGTCGAACCTCTATATAGCGAACTTTTTCCTGGAACCTTGAAGATTTCAAGATTTTTTTCGTAAAATAACCTCTCTATAGCGAAATGTATTTTTTATATAACGAAATTTTTCTTTTGTGATTCAATTTTTTTCCCACCCTATTTTTCAAGTATTACTGACACTTTAAGTTATTCTCTCTTTAAATACATTTTATGGTGGTCACACATAAATCTTGAACTGGTTTTATTAGATCCTAACTCGCCGACGCTAACTCGCTAACTAACTTCTGGACGTTTCATCCAAGAAGTGCAACCTTTAACCCTCATTGTCCAGTTCACTAGAAACATCTTCGATATCCTCTTTCACACTCAGGGGAGTTGTCCCGTGTCCCCGTGTTCTAGTTATAAAATAATGTGTGTTTAATATTACTTGTATGCTTTAAGTTAGAAATGTCCTTAAAATTCATTAATTTTAATATAAAATTATTTTCTCTTCATAATGAAAATACAGTGTATTCTTCGAAATTCTTTTTCTTGTTTTCCTTGCAGTTTTTCTTTCTTTTCTTTTCTTTTTTTTTTAGTGGGTAAGATATATAAAATAAACATATATTAATTTTAAAAAAAAGGTGTGAATAATTTCCTTTTTAATATATAGTGTTTATGAATTTAAAATTTTTTTTATGTGGCTTACAAAGTATATCTAACGATAAACCTCTATATAACGAATTTTCCATATAACGAACTTTTTTCCGGGATATAGCAACTTCGTTATATAGAGGTCCGACTGTATTTGATAAAAAGTAACTAAAATAAAAAAAAAATTTGTTGACCTAAGCAGGAATTGACTTCATAAATTTTGTATATTACTTGTTTTTATTAACGTTGCACTCTAAACTAATGTGATCGTTACTCGCGAGCCCTCAATGCACCAAGACTCGAGCATGAGTTGGTGACCATGACCATTCTTCGTTTACTGCAGCCACATCCACTTTAGAAAGGGAACTAAATTGATATTAAACTCTTGTTATTTGAATAGCGCAATTGATTTGAGTGAGTTTCCTTCTTACTGATTATTTACTTATACATGCTCGATCTTTTGATGTTAAATTTTTAATAGAAGCTGATATTAACTGAAAATGCCTAACAATAAAAAATCTCAAAAGACTAAACAAATTTAATAACCCTATTTTGGGGGTTATTATCATAAGAAGGTTCATGTTTTAGAATATTTTAAAACATGTTAGTCATCAGTAATAAAAACATTTCACATTCGGGTGTAAAATCTTCAAAAAAAAAAAAATATTCAGATATATGGTTTATTTCTGGATTTCTTTCCTTTGGTTCAAATAACAATACAAATCATCAAAAAATCCTTTTATGCTATTTAAGAATGAAAAGGTTTTGAATTTTTATTGGTTATAGTATGCATAAATCTAATTATTAAAATCAAATTTACAGCAAATTTTCGCAATTTTTATTGAAAATTATCAATATAACCAATTTTAGAACTAAAGAAGAAAAAAAAATAGAAACTTTTCTAAGCAGATATTTTTAATTTTAATTTAACTCATTTTTCCATCGTGATTTTTGAAAAAAATGTAGCCAAGTTCTCCACCATTTTTCAATTTTTAAAAAAAATTATTTTGAATTTTAGTTTTAGAACCTAGAAAATCTTAACTTATACGCTGTAGCTCTACTCTCTAAATTAATTTAAAAAGAGCTGCTTTATAGGTTTTTCAAAATATATAAAACTCCTTTATATAAAAAACTCTTTTATATAAAAAATACTCCTTTATATAAAAAATGAATGCTTTTAAGCGAAGAGATTCCTTTTTTCCCCTCTATTTACCAAATAAAAACTCTTATTTTTATTCACTCTATCTAGAATAATAATTTGTAATATTTTTTTTTTATGCACAAAGCTTTTTATGTGTCACTCATCATCCATTGATGTTCTTGGAGTATTATTTAGCAAGATTTCTATAATTTTAATACGACAACGGAACAAATATTGACCCTCACATTTCATTTTTCGCATTTACATTTAAAAATTTCGCGATGTCAGATTTCAAAGTAGTTATTGAACATGACACAGCATAACTAACATGAAAATGTTATTTCCCAAGAAAAAAAACTCCTTCATTTAAATATGAATTGCAATAAAATACTTCACACCATGATTTTTAAAAGTAATTTCACATTGGCAGGTAGAAAGATTCTTGAAATCTATTCTATCTTATTCCGGAATAAATTGTTATTCTAATATCGTCTGCATCTTATAGTATTTTTAGAAATATCAATTGTTAGAAAGTTGATTCAAGTGTTATTTTGAAAACTCGAAACATACTTGTTAACATATCTAAATATTTTTATTACTAACAAATACTATTTTTTTTATCTGTAGTTATAAAGGAACTTGTATTATAATAGCATATTAAGAACTAAATTCTATAGATGCAAATGTTGAATGAATACAATAACAAAATAATATCGTTTAAAACAAAATAACACATTTCAATATAACTCAAGTAATTGGGAAGGTTTTAGCTAAGCGCATACAATCAGTTCCTTAACGACTAAACTCTGTTCGAGTTATGAAAGTGTGTTGCTATTTTTACCACGACTGTATAGTCGCGCGGGGTGCGCAAATAATCTGTAGGTGTCGTTGAGATTGCATTCGTGTGCATTCAGCAGAAAATAACGTATAAATGAAAATCACTTTTTTGTGTTCTGCTTAGTGTGCAGGATAAAATTATGAAAATGAAAAGGAGATACTCTGCATACACCAAAATAAATAGATCAATAAATGGAACATTGCACATTGAAGAAATATATCTGTAAAAGTTTTAAGTCTTATCGAATGAGTAAATAGTTTTAATTAAATACAAAATGTTTAGTACGCAAAATTAAGACAATTTTCGGGTTTTATACATTTTTTCGAATTCCTACAGAAATAGGAATAGTTTGTAACTTCCATCGGTGTAAAAAGATTATACTTAAATTCACTCAGGGGAATTTTAAAGATTTGACTATTCAAGGTATTACACCACTAAGTTGAAAAATAACAAATGTATTTCTCTGATCACTATGTATCTTAAAAACTTATAAATGATTTAAATAGCTATATTTGCAACGTTTATACAAGTATTTTTGTAAAGATGACACCTCTATATTAATGAAAAAAGTGTTGTTTTTTTTTTAAAAAAAAAATCCTCATCGTTTTTTTTGTTTATATCCAAAAATTATAAGCAAAAAAAAAAAAAAAATTCGAGAAGCAGAAATTTTAATAACGTGGTTAAATTGACTTGCATGAAATTTACTAATGTACTAAATCAGGGGTGGTTAACCCACGGCACCGAAGATTTATTGAAAAAAGACTTATGTGACCTAAACATTTGGGCTGAAAGGAAGAGAAAATATATATATATAGTGTTAGAATAAGTTTGTGAAAGAAAATGCACTCTAACATTATAACTATAATACTAAAGGATTAACATTTAAAATAATGTAAAAGATAGCTTCCAATACAAAATACGATGTAAAAATATTAACATTCATACCAAACCCATAAAAACCAAAATGCTAAATAAATACAGTAATTTTTTATAAAGCCAAATCTGCATAGCAACACATGAAGAGGCAAATACACGTGATTCTGCCAGAATCTATAAATGTGTTGTATATATAACTCGTAACATAACTTATTAACTACTTCGCAATTTCGGCTACTTTTGTAGCATCTTTCACAAATTGCTTATACACTATTTTATGATGCTTAATATCTTCTATTAGATCAGATTTTATTGCTTAAGGTATCCGACTACGTTCGGAATCGCGATTTTGCAAAAGCGCTTAAATGGATAATTTTCATGATATTTAGTGTCACTTAGATTAGAATACATATATACAATTGTTTTGACATTTTGACAAAAAAAATTTATTTAAATGCAATATTTTGGCAAAAAATTAACTTAGAATAATTTTTTTTCAAAATGTTCTTTTGTGAAAAATGTTTCTATTATAATAATATTTTGCCTGTCTATAGCTCAGACCTCTCTACAGAGGCTCAACTAGAATTTTTGAAATATATAACTTAGAAGTGGGTTTATCCATATTTTACGACAGCATAGGGGCAAAATTTTAAGAAAAAAACGCCGATAATTATTTCAATGGGCTGTAACTCTGAAAATAATATGAATTTTTCAAAAATCATAGTTGAGCCTCTGTAAAGAGGTCTGAGCTATAGACAGGCAAAATATTATTATAATAGAAGCATTTTTCACAAAAGGCGAACATTTTGAAAAAAGATTATTCTAAGTTAATTTGTTGCCAAAGTATTGTATTTAAATAATTTTTTTGTCAAAATGTCCTTAAAATAACTTTATACATGTAGTCTAATCTAAGTGACACTAAATATCATGAAAAGTATCCATTTATGCGCTTTTTTAAAATCACGGTTCCGAACGTAGTCGGATACCTTAAAGCAGTTAATGTCATGTAATATATCTAATTTAATGAAATTTTAAAACATGATTTCTAAACCTGTTGTAGATGAGTTTTTAAGTAAATTACTTTAAATATTTGTTACTGATAACTCCCGACAATTCTGAGAAATCTTCCCGACTTTCCTCATAGCCGTCGTGAAGCTTCAAAGTGTGACATTAATAAAAATCAAACTAATAATATCCTTTCATCACCGAATATTAAAGCATGTAATTTATTAACTGCGCGTAGCTAATTAAGCTAAAAAAAACTATTAAGTCGATCTTATATGCGAGCGCCAGTATACTTCCGTGGACCCAGAATTAAGCATCGATAATTGTTCGATAGCTTAGAAAAAAAGCAGTGCCGGTTTATCCACTGGGCGCTTGGGGCTGATAAGTTGGATTTAACCAGATTTTCTGGTTATAAATTTCGATCCACCTGTGTCACAAGGAGGCCTGTAGATCTTCTGCACCCAGGGCCCGAAATAAGCTTGAACTGGCACTGGACAAAAGTTAATAAATAACATTCTATGTTTTTTTTTAGCAACTTTCGAAGTATACGCGAAGTATTCGCCAAAATATGAGCCCCCATTCAATCCTATAATCTTTTGTTAAACAACTAAACAACTGAAGGATTAAATATATTTATTGTATGCGCTTTCCTCTCTTTGCGGCACCATTGAAGACCAGCCAAGTAGAGGGAGCCGATATATGTTAAATCTGTCAAGGCTCAATGTCTTCCTGATGGTGTGGTGTAGAAGTTTAGAGAGGGTGGTACCAGCTCAGGTGTCATCCACGTCACATGACCATGGTTCCGAATTACGAGGTCCATCGCGAATAGCCTTCGTTTTGCTTTATAGTGAGACGTTAATACAACTCTCACTCACTCCCCTTAGGGAAGAAATAAAATGCAATTTACTAAATAATCATAAGAAGAAAGAGAAATACTTGTGAAGTAGAGTAAAGCGTAGTAATTTTACTGCTAATCATAAAAATCGAAGTTTAATTAAACACTATACTTCTGCTAAATTATCCTTTTGTGTGTGCGCGTGCGTTTGTTTGTGGGCTTCTGATTACATAAGATCACCTTAATGTGTTTTTGAATATAAGGTAATTAAATGCTCGCCCTCCGCACGGAGTTTCCATCTAGATACACTGTACCACACACAATATTACTTACATATAGCACTTGAATGTAATACTCTAATAGTAGTTTATATATATGTATGAACACACATTTCTCGCGCAATGAAAAATTAATTTTAATACAAATGTTTTACGATAATGTATACAAACCAGGGGTATAGCTACCGCCGTATCAGCTGTATCAATGATACGGGGGCCCCAACATGTGTACCCCTAAAAGGGCTTTCATTTCTAAAAAAAGGGCCCCGAAGGAGGTTTGATACGGGGCCCACTCAGAACTAGCTACGCCAGTGATACAAACATAACGATTATTAGCTAATGTGATAATTATACATTAGTATTTGACCCTTTAAACTGTAAAATGGAAAATGTAACTTTTTTTCCCTATTTCTTTAAGTAAAAGATTAGAGAAAATTGGTTGAAAATTTCGAATTAGCGTTTTCAGATATAAAAGTCCAATTATCTACAAATTCACGTAAGTATTCTGTGTATAGAGTTTATTTTTTTCAGAACTATTTAAAAATTCATATTCTAATAACGTTTCTTTTTCGCTGGTTAAAAATGGTCTTAGAATTCGAAAATAATCGACTGTGTTGGTGGTGTCTTCTGGCATCTTTGAAAGGCATTAGTAATAAATTTTTTTAATGTCGAATAATTAAGATGTGTTTTTTTATTTAAAAAAAAATCGCAATTCCAAAACATTTAAGAAGAGTTTATCAAATGTAAAATTTGGACTTACTTCATGTAGAAAAATCAAATACGTGGAAAAAAAACAAACATCTGTAATGGGAACATTCTCAAAAAGGATTAATTAACTGTATGTATATATATAATTTAAATTAATTATTAACCTACTTCCATCCCTTAGGACTATTAACAATAATGACAATTTATCCATCCGTGTTGGGAATTGTAAGACTTACTATATGCGTCAGGTTTTTTCTTTATCTTTTTATGGATGCACAATGTAATTTGTAAATAGATATTTTTAGTCAATGTCAGATAACATAGATGACATCTGTTCTAACATCTTTTTCAAAAAAATGTTTACACCTCACTAAGTTAAAATTTGAAGCCTAGTTCTAATTTATTTTAACCCATTCTTCGCACATTGATGTGGCCGCGGTATCCTAGAGGTCAAGGTAATGGACTTGTGGCTGGTGTATCATGAGTTCGAGCCTTGTTCCGCTAAAGACACACCGTGTAGATGAGACATATACATGTTAAATATGTCGAAACTAAAAAATCCTCCCGGTGGTGTGATGTGGAAGTTAGGAGAGGTGTCATCCTTGTCAGCTGACCATGGTTCAAAATTACGAAGTCCGTCTTCAAAAGCCCTCGAGTAGTTGAATAGAGTGACGTTAATATAACTCTCACGCATCTACTCACTAACGAATTCGTTGCTGGCGTTGTCGGGTTCTAGGGTAGAGACTCGCAATATAGAATGTCTGATGCACGTTAAATCTATCAGGGCTCAAAATCCTTTCGGCGGTAGGGTGTGGAAGTTAGGAGAGTGAAGTTGTGACGGAGCTTTATCGGTACTTCTACTAATAGTCCTCTTGGGTTTTCTTTGGCGCCAGAGAAGGTCAATTCTTTCCAACCAACCCAAGAAGAGAGCGTGTTCATGCAGATTAGGAATCATACATATTGGAATGTTAGCATTCGCGAGGATCGCTAAGTGAAGCTCTGAACGCTAAGTAAGCTAAGTGAAGTGAGCTAAAGCTCTAGGAGAAGAGTCTTAATTCTCTGAGCCGGTCTAGTAGTGCCAGTCCAGTGAATTATAAGTGAGTCCGAGACCAGAGGAGTATTCTTTTAGGCAGAGTAAGTCGGATTAAAGGATAAATTGATGCTTTACGGACCGTAGCTGTTTGCTCAGGAAATAGCGGTAAGCTTGTTCATTTAAACTTTAAGGATAGAGCGGATACAATTATGTTAGGAATTAAGCTATAAAGATAGATTCAGTGGTTAATTGTGCTATTTATCAGTAATACGTTTTGAGTCTCATCACTCTTGATCATTATCCTCCTAGACTAGTATTGTTGTTGTATTGTTTATAAATTTAGCTCATAATAAACTGATTTTATTATGGCTGAGTTTAGTGGTTCATCTTTCATTCCCTCAGACGTAGGTCTCGTGGATAGTGGAGAGAGGGCATCCCCAACGGAGGGGATATCACAAAGTGTCGGCTCAAGTGCGGTCCACGTCGACTGACCACGATTCAAAATTACGAGGAATGTCGAGAAGCGGTTCAAGTCGTTGTGGTACTGAAAACTTGCAGGTGGTTGTTAAATCTGGTGAGATTCACGAGGTCCTCACGTTGGCATGGTATGGAAGTCTAAGAGTAGGTCCATGGTTAAGAACTATGAGATCTGACGCCAATAGCCCTCGTGTTGTTTCAAAAGATGACATTAATAAGCAATCACAACAATTCAAATAAATTAGCTATCTGTTAAATATACTATTTACCTACTATATACCTTGTAAATCAAACTGAAACTGATTGAATAGAAACATACGTCAAAGCAGTATTACTCCTCCCTCTATAAGCTTATTTAAACTTCTATATCAATCTTTGATAAACATCAACCGTAACACAAGTAGATTTAAAAGTTTCGGGAAGGAGGCCAACTACTTTATATCAATAGTCAGATTATTTTGTTTAATTGCTTTGATCATGCGTGTGAAGTGAAAAAATGTTTAACATTTACAACAACATAGTGTTACTTATCAAGTATAACACACAATAACAGGTTTTTCCTCTAAACTTCGTTCTTATGTATGTCACTCCCACGAATTCGTTGAATGAAATGTCGACCCTAGTTTTCAGCGGACCAGAACCGGAAACCATCAACTATTGATCACAGAACATACTTTCAAGATTGCATTGCATATTTAATGATTCATTTTAAATGAATGTGTGCTTTGGTGCGAGGAATAACCTTTTAGTTTCTAAAAAAGGAAACCATGTGAACGTGTTGGGTAGATTTCCCAAGGACAATTATATATTGTATGATGAGTTTTCTTTTCGTCGCGCAATACATTGAAGTACCTAGAAAAGAAACGATTCATTATACGTGTCTACCTGGAACAAAGACATAAACATGCATTTCTTACAAGATATATAAGATTTATAATTGAAAAAAATATACTATATAATGGTTGTTTCTAATTTGATTAAAAAATTATTTGATATTTATTCTGATAAGTAACGAATAAAAAAAAATGTCTTACAAAAATAACAAAGTCATCTTTATGAAATTATTTTTTAATTCCAACTATTAGTTCCCACTCTCGCTATTTTTATATGTTCAAATTTTCAATTGTTAATAAAAATACTTTTCCCCCTCCAATCAAGTTCAAATACATTTTTTTAAACTTGTAGTGGACGACACTACAAGTTTAATTTAATTTAATTAACTAAAATAAAAATTTTCTTTGTAGACCTAAGTAGGAATTGACTTTTTAAAAGAATTTATGTAATATTACTTGTTTAAAAATAAACTGAAGCAATATTCTTATTGTTGATTGCAGAATTCAAATTGTTTTAACATTAATGTGTGAGCTGTTGCTTATATTTTCTAGTTTAATTCTTCTCGAAAAACTGCCGTGGAGTGGAAGTTTGGAGGTGGGCACAGCCTTAGGTGTCGTCGTCGTCACTTTATCGCAGGTCAAAATTACGAGATTCGTAGCTTATAGCCCTCGCATTGTTTTACCGTGTGATGTTAATAAACATTCACTCCCTAAGAAAAAAAAATTACTACAAATGTTCGTATACTATGTTTTTGAGGCAAAAATTTGTTTCTTTTGATTTGGGAAAATTTTGTTAGATTTTTGCAATTATTAAAAATATAGTACTAATTTTTCCATAGTCCATTAAAGTTGTACTACAAAAACTTGAAAATTAGGCATATTTAAAAATGTGCACCATTTCTTTTTAAAATATGCTATTGGATACAATAATTTCAGAATTATTCAAAAGAACGAGACGTTGCAGAGTGAATGAAACTCCAGTTTTGGGGCAAAAGTACCATTCAGATTCAAAATTCAAAATCCACTATGTGTTACAAATTCAAAATTCTTCAAGATGTACAGATGCTTCCCTTGCCACCATTCTCGTCTCATCTCTCACCATTGAAATATGTCTGGGACGTATTTGAATGCCGCTTGCACTACCACATTCAGAAAACTGTGGCAACTGGTTGACAGGAAATGGGAAGCCATTTCTCAGGACACCATCCGTACTCTCATTAAGTCTGTACTAGTCGTGTTGCTTCGTGTACCCCCATCCTAGATGTCCTACAACCGAGTGTTCGTACAGTGCAACGTTGTAGACCAGCTCCCTTTTCCAGAACCATTGATCCCTGTAGTCCGTTTCAAACTGTTTTTCGTCTTCCTGCTTTAACGTGCACAGTAATTACGTCAGTAGGTTATTATTTTTTAAAATTTAATACAAAAGAAGTTGTTAAATGTATTTAGTACGTTTTTCCCCGTAATTGTTTAGTATGTGTCTTCTCATTGCCATAAATATTAAAAAGTACTGAAATGCTGCTTCCACCATAAAAAAAACACTCAAATACCTAATTTTCATTCCCTTGTTGTGACAGTACTTAACATAAAAATTATTTTTTTAATTTTATATTTTTCCTTTCATCTACGTACAAGAAAACATCTTTTCCACACAGATGGGCTTTAAAATTCTCAAAAAAAATTGATTTACTTTATTGTACAATTTTAATCCAACAGTTATTTTGAATTCGTAAATGTACTCTTAAATTAATGCAATGTCTACCTTCTTCCTCAAATCCAAACATCTGCATCAATTTAAACTCAATAAAACCATTAACTCAATTAATTCATTTAAACTCTACCCAAAAGAGAGCAAAAAGTAAAGATAATTTTTGTAGAATTACATTTTTCTCTCCGGTTTTTAAAAATATTTTAAATTTATTCTTAGATATCTAAAAGCCACCAACAAATGATAAAAATAGACATACAAATATCTTCAAAGGAAAAATTAGTGCCATAGAAACTTTTATTATTATTATTATCCTTTTTTCAACTCACTTTGTTACATTCAAATTAATACAATAATCTAAATTTGAGAAGGGAACTATAAATTCCATATGATTAACAATACTTGCACGAGTACTGGTAAATAAAAGCCTTTATAGTAACAAGGAAAATTTATTCTAAAAACAACATTTTCCAAGAGCTCAAAATTTTGCAACAAGCCACTGCACGTTGTTTTCTTCAAAAACACTCCCTAATAAATATATTCAATCAGTAATAATTCATCTCTTCCGCAATGCGAAACTTCTTTATGTTCTGAAAAGCCTTTTTATCAACAACTGCATATTAAACAACAAAAAATTCCACAGAGATGCTTTCATTTTTCTTCATTACATGTAAATGATAACAGAGCTCACTGCATGACACTTCATATTTATTTTGCACCCTCTTCACACCTACACTGCTTCCTCATTTTTATGAACGATTCCATAAGCTACCCACACATCCGCCAAACTGTCTTTCTGACGCGGAAGCAATTAAGCTCCCTCTACGCGATGACATTCCTACTTCCGACTTGAGTGATAATATGGAGAGGATCTTTCATGAAAGTATTTGCACGAATTAAACGAGAAAAGTTCTGTTAGAATCCCAATTACTCTCTGTGATCCCCTTCAATATTCATCAAATCATTTATTCGTTTTAATGTTTTGGTGAATCGGAATTCGTTCTGTTATAATAAACATTAGGAGAAATTGACCTATAAATTGTGCCAAAAGATCAAAATTTGTAGTGTTATATAGTTGGCACTTGACTTGCGTGACAGGTAAATTTGTAACTATAGTAACAAATTGCTTCGGTTGCAGTGAGTGCAATATTAAATAGCATAACTAGTTTTTAGTATTTAATTTGCAGGGTTGTTAGTTTTGTGTGTTATAATAAGATTTCTCTAAAGTAATCGAAA
>BMAV01028039.1:178862-218316 GCA_019973955.1 Trichonephila inaurata madagascariensis
CCCCCACATTTTAAAAAACATGTAGAGGAAAATGCAATCATTCTGCTAAAAATTAAAAACCTAAATCTAGAGTTAAGGCAAAGGTTTCTCAATATTTTTTGTTTGTGATCCCCTCGAGTTTTAACTGTAAATAACAGCTTTTATTTCACTCGACATCAATGCTCTAAAGGTGGTTTTTTCTAATGGGCTACATTTTGGCAGCTAAGCCAATGATTGGCACCATCTAGTTTGCTGCCTCCAAATTTGACATTTTAATTAATTCAAATCAAGCTATCATCGGATGCTAAATATTGCCTTGATTAAATTTTGCCCAGAGTACCAAAGCCAAATTAATACTAAAGGGATCTTTTACATGCCACATAATCATATGATAGGTGTGCCTACAGCTTTCACATCCAGAAAATCTATTGACTCCAGCCGGGATCGAACCTGCAATCTTGAGTTTACAACGCAGACACGCTACCGGTAAACTGACATGCTCTAAAAATAAATTTAGACAAAACGTGACTGCCACTGCATCTTATAATAAAGCATGGTTTGCACACTTGTGCTTTAATTTAAACACTAAATAACTGCTAATAGAGTAGATACTGTCAAATCCATTGCTTGTAGATTGGATTTTTTCCTGTAAGCTGCAATTTTTCTATTTTACCAGCAGGGAAAAAAAGCATTTATACCAATTTCTTCACTTTTTATACTGAATATTTGAAATATAGTCTTTCTATAATAATAGAAGGGGACCATTCAAGTTCTTCAATACTAACTCTTTAAAGGAGAAATATATGTTTAATTCACAGCTGCAATAATCTTAAAACACAGAATGTATGTTTCTGTAAAAGTTCAAAAGCCGTTAATGTGCCAATTACTTGACATTTTTCATGAGGGTGCAGAATAGTTTGCAAAACAAATTTCTTGCACATTAAAATATACAAAAATTTATTTCTCTAAGAACCAAAAAAAGTATTTGCAAAGACAGATTTATATTGAAAGAAGACGGCCCTATAATATATAAAAAATATTCACATCTTAAAATACTAAATCATGCTCGAAATTAAAAACGGGGGTAGAAAGCTGACAAAAGAATTCAAATTAGTTTCTCGATTTTTTTTTTAGATATTTTGATGGAAGCAAGAACTAAAAAAAATGATTCTTTTATTATCAAAATGCCTAATCAAGCCATGAGAAACAATATGAGTATCAATTTTTAAAGATAATTTATACATAGCTTAAGTATAAGATAAGTATAATGTATAATTAAGTATAATGATTTACATAAGTATTTTTCCAATTTAGAGGAAAAACCTGATTTCAGACAAAGGTGGACATATAAGATTAAATAAAAATATAATTTTAATAACATAACATACATACATGAAAAAATATACAATACTTAACATTATATATTATTAATCTCACAGTAATTTTAAAAACAAACATTTCTTAAATTGGATGCCAGTGGAAGACTTATTAACACAAAGTTCAGAGATCACTGGTTTTCATGTTTTTGTATATTCTCTGAATCAGTATAAGAAAAGAAGTGTAAGTATGAATCAAAATAATAGCTCTAGCATCATATGGATCAATTTGTTCAAGTTGGCTGCTTGATTTGTGCATTATGAACTATTAATTACTACATATTAATTTAAAAAGATAGTAAGAACACATAAAAATACATAATACTTTTTATTTTATATAAAATTATACAAATTTGACAAAAATTATACAAAAATTGACACAATCAAAAATAAATTTTGTTGCACATATCCAGCTGTGAAAAACACACGCAGAAAAAGCGGTTGTGTGATAAAAAGTCTATGCTTTATTACAAAGAGTCAATAACAATATAAAAGTAAGTACCATTCCAACACGTATATTATACAAGTAGATGCAAGTGATCTTAATGATACAGTTGCTTTTAATAAGGACGTAAAAGTGGATGGGATAATATGTATAAAAAAATCATGTGTGATGAATCACTTTTTCTTCCTATAAATAATAGAAAAATATAACAAAAGTTATCAGGTTGCAATAAAAATAACAAGAGTTGATATTTATCATTCATTTCTTAATTGGAAAATTTAAATGTTTAAGCCCATATTTCATTTAAAAAAAAGTTATACTTACATGATTTTAGATGGATAGCCATGGCATTCCACAGATACTGTACACTGTTAAAAATATTTCAAAAGTAAATTAAAATAAAATTTCATAGCTAGCTTTAAAATAATTATTTATTATGTATAGATTATTTTTAAGTGATAATATATGACAGTTGTATAAGAGAATATAGATGAAAATAAGGAATTCGTTAGTGTGCATAAGATTCTATCAGTTCCTTATTCCAAACAAAAATAACTATGAAGTATTGAATTAATTTATTTATAACTATAGCTATAAGGTCAAAAGCTTTAACATATATAATGAATTTTAAATTTACTGATTAATTCGTTCTCTTTATATGTATGTGGTGCTAATTTTCTAAATGAAAAAGATCATCCATATATTAATCTATTAAACACAAAATAAATTTTTAAAGCATTCAAAATGAAATGAAAAATATTTGGTTTTCTTTTTCAACTATTTTTGATATTGCAATGTTATAATTGCTTTCAAAGCACTAAAAATATGTAAAGGTTAAAAGCCCCAATGCTTAAGTTTTTTTTTTGAAGAATGTGTATAGCCATTAATTAGATTTTAAAGAATAGCATGAGACAGTGTGATAAACATTTATAAAATCAATGGATAAAGGGAGAAAGAGAGGGGGAAAAAAACGCTATAACATTTTAAATGAAAAGGCTTACTATATATAAAAATTTAAGAAAAGTAATTAACCATTTAAAATACACATGATGAAAATAATATGCATCTTAATATTTTAACCTGCATATTACAAGGGTGGATTCCAAAACAAACTGGAAGTCTCAAACTTTTCATGTTATCAAGATGCCAAGGTGTACTCTAGTACATACTTGCAAAGAGGTATTAGAAATGGTAGAAGCTGCTATTTATGTTCATAAACCAGTTTTTCAAGATAGTAGCATAATGAATTCAAAGGAAGTACATCCCATGATGGAGCAACACATAATTAGAAAGTCTTTTACACATGAAGCGAAAAAGTATGCCAATTATCAGAACAATTTGAGTATAAGATATCATCTAAAATCTAACTGTATCTGTGAACCAAATTGTCAACAGGAGACTGAGAACTAATGGAAAATGTAAAGTAATTTCTGGGATTTTCACTAAACTCTATATGCTGATTTTTCATGAGAAGCACACGATCAGTTCTATATATTATTGTCAACTTTCACATGCAATGAAATTTGCTTATCAAAATAAAAGGAAAACCTTTGCAACTGAAATATGATTTTGCAGCAAGTCAATGATCGAACTAAAAAGAAAGCAAATTCTTTGGAAACAGTTTCACCATTCTCTTTACGGTCCAAGCAATTTTCATTTCCTTGCGCCAATGAGAAAGACTTAAGGCGAGACAGTGATTTTGTTATAAAAGTTCTTTATTCATATGAAAATAGACATGAGGTCAATGTGTGTGCACTAAAACAATAAAAGTAAACTAATACCCAAACAATATGAAACATTAATATAAGAACAAAAAAATTAAACGAAGCAATAAGAGGTAGCCACCTCACAAACCAACAGGGCATTGAAAAAAAAAATGCTCGAAGAACATCATTGGCAATGCAAAATAAAAATTGGCATATTCAATGTACTGAATGGAAAAACACATTTACCCTAATCTTGCATAATTATTTACAATTCTAACCTATTTGACAATGATGTGCAAGTATAGACATTTATGCTTCAATGACAGTCATCATATTTTCATGATGGTGGCATAAAAGAAAATGTTTAGGTAAAGCAAAAGAGATTATATGGAAAAAAAAATTTCTGAGTGCTTCCTGTTTCATCTTCTTAAATGAATAACTAAAATAGTAATTCTGGTTCATTTTTTATTTAGTCTTGTATCTAATATTATTTTTAAAAAAAATAAGTACATAAATCAAATTAAATACTTACTCTATCTTCAACTTCCCTGAGTGGCACACTATCACCGCTTCTTTTCCTAGAAATAAATGCAAATTTTTAACCAATAGTTGTTTACATGCACATAAAAAGACCCAAGTAAATTATTCAACTCTTTTCATAACACAAAATGGGAATTACATGTTTTTAAATAGAAAAATATATTAAACATAGTAAATAGTAACATCAGCATTAATTTTTCACGCTTGACATTGATTTCTAAACACTTATAATTTCAGAAAACAGAATGAAAAATACAAAGTATAAAATTATATTTAGCTTAACTTTATGTTTTAAAGATATAAATTTCCAGAAAACATTGAAATCAAGCAAGATCTTACTGCAGTAATGAATTCACAAAAATGATAAAAAATAGTAGTAGAAATCAAGTTACTTTTGTTCAAAAAAGTATTCCTAATACCACTTCTGCAGATGAAAAGTATTGACCCTCTCGCTGTGTAGTGCTGCATCTGAGACATGTATTTTGCCCGTGGAAATCGCAGGATGCGCAGCGAGAGGGTTAAATTAAACAAAAAGTATAACTCTTTGAAACCTTATACAGAAAAATATTTTAATTAATTGAAAATAATAAATTGTAATCTGCATGCTTTAAAAAAATCCTCATAAAAACTATTTGCCTTTCATACATAAAAAGTAACTTTGAATCACTTACACACAAACATTTCAATTAACTTTATTATTCATAAAAATTTATTCAGCAACAACAAACGATTTTTAAATCTATCCATTTTTTAAGATATTTGAGTCAGAAAGGTTTTAATTAGCATCAAATTTTAAAAATCTAATTCAAATAGAAATTCTAATTATTTTTCAATCAAAAATTTAATTACAATATCTGCTGACACATAATGAAGTTATATATTTCAGCCATTTTTTATGCTTTTCAAAGTATTTATAGACTGGTAATCTGTACTGATTATATGAACTACATAACAACTGCTGCTTAGGATAAAATAATTGCTAACCTCAAATTATAAGTTGTAGGAGGAGATGTCTGTCTTAGTTTCTCGACGTCATTAAAGACGACTTGTGCCCCTCCCCCTGCTGAAGGAATCACATCACCCTAAAAAGTATTTTATACATAAATATTGAATAAAAAGTAATTAGTTTTATAAATACTGAGTGCTGTTAAACAGAATAAAAATAATTACATGAAATTTATTTTAATTCAAAAGATAAACTTATTTTTAAAAAATCAATTGTAAAACAAATAAGAGTTTTTCAAAATGTTGCAATACGTAGCACGCAAATATTTACAAGCTTTAAAAAAAACTATACCTTGAACAGTTGAGTTTCAACTTCACCTTGTGAATCTTGTTCTTGGTGTTGTAAGACATATTTTGAAACATCAGTACTTGTGACATCTTTTACATTTAATTTACTTACTGATTTTTTCTTCTTCATTTTTGGCTGTAAAACTGTATCTATAAAATCCACAAAATATACATTATGCATAAAAAATTTATCTTTTTTGAAAAGAAAGTGAGAAAATAAGGATTATTTATTAACACAAATTTATTGTTACATAATTTAAAATGAAATCAAAAACTACTACCTCACAAAAATCTTAAATATAAATTTTAAAATATAAAATTTCAGTATATTTACTTATTTATAAGCAATACAAAAAGTTAAGAGCATAATCATAGTTTTAAAGACATAATTAGAATTAAGTAACCAATTTGGCAGAGCAATATGATTAAAACTCACATTTAAATTATAAATTTTATAAACATTTTTCCATTTAAAAATCAATATTTAAGAAAAATAGCTTGAAATGTATACTTAGTTCAAGATTTCCAATTGGTTTATGTTCAATCCAAACATCTCCAGAACTTGACTGAGACCTTCTATGACGAAGATTTGCAATGGCAACACTCTGCATTAAAAAAAAAGGCATATATGTATATAAAAAATACTAATTAAGAATATTTTTAGATTCAATCTAATTCATTGGAATCAAAAGATAAGCTTATTGCTGACTGGAGAGTTATTGCACAAAACAAATTATGTTAAAAAAGGATAGGTTGATATATTAAAATAATGCACAAGTATGGGAAAACAGTTGATTTAATTAATAAATGCAGTAAGTTGAACAGAAAGCTTTTTATTCACAAAAAATATGTTTCTGACAAAATGGAAGGGAAAAAAAATCTTTCAAGTTCTTAATTTTGTCCACTTTGAGAAATTTATGATAAAGGATTCCAGATTCTAAAAATATTACAAAAATTGATTTCTGAAAACTTAAATTTATTCAAATGCAAAATAATTGAAGATGAAAAACAATAGCAGTTAATAAACAGTTATCTTGCAACTCATTTTTGTAACATTCAGCCTCTGAAGCTAATTTTAAAGTATTTCATACATTAATAATTTATAAAAATGGTTTATACAGCATAATTTTTATTTTAACTTTTTATGTTTTTAAAACATAATATATTATCCTTTATTTACAAAATTGTCCAAAAAAGGTATAACTGCAATTTATCTAAAAAAACGAGGAATAAGTAGGAGCAATAAAAGTCTTTGTAAAAAAAATAAATAAATAAGATTTCAATCCTGCACCAAATTTGTTAATAATAAACAAATATTCTTCAGCAGAGATGTATTTATCTACGCATGTTTCTCCAGGTAGCAAGAAAAGTTGTTTATAAGTGTACTGTACAATAAAAAAAAAAATTATGTTTTGAACAGCAATTTTAAAACTTTCAGTATAATTTTATTGGAATAATTTTACAAGCAATTTGCTGTGTTAAAACTTTTTCTTCTCATACATGTGTATAAAGTATATTTTTTCAAAACTTACTTTAACTTTTAAGCATATTGAATAAGAGCTGTTTAGGAAACGTTGAAGTTGAGCTTTGCTGCTCAAGGATTTAGAAGAAGCTTTGGTGGATGGATTCAAATAAGACTCGGAATTTTTTCTCACTTCTTGTTTCTTTTTTATTGATATTATGGTAAAACTATCTCCAAACGAAGAAATTGAGTTTCTTTTTGAGTGCAAGCGGCTAAACAGCTTTAAGAAAAATTTAATTATTTATTTAAAAATTTCAGCGCTTATAATAAACTAGAATGTGGAGTGAAATATCATTTGCGATCCACAAATACTAAGGACTTAAACGATTCTTAAAAGAAACTTTTCAAAATTATTTTCTATTTTTGACAAAAAGCTTTTGTTATTTCTATATTTTGAATATTTAATAGATATTTCTTTTCTTATAATATGAACAAATATTAATAATAATGTTACATTAAGCAGCAAATGTGTATAACACCTTACTTCATTATGTTTCTTTTCAGAGCATAGTATTTTTACAACTATTTAGATTAATATTTGAATAGTAAAAGCCTTGTGAAATCTAAGGTACAACATTACAAAAAGTTATTTTTTAAACTTTTTATACTACTTGATTTTTTTTTTAGTCTCTCCCCCTCCCTTATTGAAAAACTATGGAGCATGTGTTTTCTACTTTGTTAAGATAAAGCTTACAATAAATACTTTTTTAAAAAAATTATATTTGACAAAAAATTGTTCTGTCTGGTTGCCATTTCAGTAATTAGTACAAAAAAATCTAGTCTATTCATTCATCATAGGCATCATAAAAACTAATTTTACAGAAAAAAAATGCTCTTTACAAATATGGTTGCAGGATTTTTGGAGCATTTGAAATTCAAATGATGCAAATTGAAAATGTTTTAAGAAACGATTCAGTTAAGTTGCTTCAAACTTAAAAAATAAAAAAAAAAATCATTATTTAAAATAAAATTATAAGGAAAAAAAAGAAATATTGGAAGAATAGGAAGCCTTTATCTACGTAAAAGCCTTTAATTGAGGTCCTTAAAGGAGAAAAAGAATTTATCTTGGGTCTTTAAGCTTTAATTTTTCTTATAACTTGTAAAAGATCAAGGAAAAATTCAACTTTTTTGTATGTATGAGTGTTTATTTTTATATTTGTAGTCTATTGCTTAGAATTATAAAAATTGAGACACATTCAGAATTTTAAAATGGTACCGAAAGTTTGGTAAAATGAAATACTTCTGAAGGAAAATTTTAAATGGATACTTTGTAGATAAATAATTAAAAACAACAAACCCTCTGAGAAGTACTAGGGGGCTTATTTTCTTTAGCAAATAGAGAATCAAAATCATTTTTAGATGACTGTTGGCTAGACAGAGGTGTATTATGTCTGGTACTACGGAAATCTGAAAGAAGAAATAATAAATAGTTTTGAAAAATGATAGCTGATTTCTTATTTAAGCAAAAATATATAAATGGAAGACAAAAACAAAGAACAAATCTTTTTTAATACAAAAAATTACAGCTTGAACAATGCACTAGAAATTTGTTAAGTATTATTAAAAAAAATCAACTAATATTATTATACATATTAAAATTATATATATAATAATATTAAAAAGATATTTATATTAAAAATTAAAATAATTCTTTCTATATGATTATTTTATATATATATCAACATGAGGGCCGTCTAAGCAGTATCAGACGTTCAATTTCCCTCTTCACACAACAGTGAACTCCTTTACACAATGGAAAGAGATACCTTAGTGCACATGCTTGAATTTTTCCTCTATGTTCACCACCTACTGGCTACTGAGTGAGATGCTGTCATAAGTGTTTGTCGGATTTTTTAATCATACGAGTCTCTGAAGAGGATGGGAATAGTAGATTCTACATATGCAATTTTGCATCATGATTTGAACAGGTGCAAAGTGGCTGCAAAAATTGTGCCGTTGGCAGAACAGAAAGCACACCAACTTCCTGGCACAACAAGGAATTCCAGTCTCCTAACAATCCAGACAAGGATCTTTAAACCTTCTGATTGTTTCTATGATTGAAGATGCCATTGAAAAGATCATGTTTTGAGAGTTAAAAGAGATAATACAGAAAGCAATAATAGGCTAAGTGTGTGGTAATGAAGAAACCATCATCGAAGAAAATTAGAGGATCCCAATCCTATCACATAATATATATTTCTCACCTAAAAATCCAATACTTTTGAGACAGCCCTCATTCACATACTATATTAGGGGTGGCGAACCCGTAGGTCACATGTGGCCCACCTTGAATAATTTTGCGGCCAGTGAGATTCATTACAACTTTACAAAATATTATTATTTTGTGCAATATTTTTTTTACTGCAGTGATTTGTTACAAATAAGTCCCATAACTGTTTCTGTTTCATCATGTTGCTTCTGTTTTTATACATACTTAAAAGTTGGCAGTATTGTATTACAGGATTTCAAAAATTTTCCAATTTGAAAGATATGGTACAACAGTTGTGAACGCTTTTAGATCAATTTACGCCTGCGAATCATTTTTTTTTTAAATGAAATCAATTAAACATAAATTGTGCTAGGACTTAATGGACAAAAACCTGCAACATCAATTATAATGTGCAAACACACACATTGAGAACTTGCAAAAACTAAGTGATAGAATAGAGAAACAAATATCTCACTAATTAAACAAATTAAAATTATTTGATCAAAGTATTATTATTATTATATTAGCTATGTTTGTATGCATGAAAAATAATGAAAACAATTATAATAGTTCATTTTGTTTTACATTTTCACTCCAATAAATGTTTGTCACAGGTCCAAATCTGATATAAAGATATATTTTTTTATATGCAGCCCATGGGATTGTGTTTTTCCGAAGACGTCCGCAAGGTCATTTGGGTTGGCCACCCCTGTATATGTCCTTATTATTATTTAATTGAAAATAATTACATAATTCAGAAATTATTGAAATAATAAGATAGCAGTCATAGTAACTGTTTTTTTATTAGTCTTAGAACTAAGATACAAGGTAAAATATGGTTTGTGTGTCATGCCTACCTTCCCCTATATATACATATATAATAAGATTTTATCAGTTATTTATTATCAGTTTAATACTATTATTATTAATAAATTCAATGTAATAGAGAATATTCATTTTAAATATTGTGTGAATCATGATTATTTAAAATTATAATTTATTTTCTTAAAAGAAATTTATTAGTTTGGAAACATTTCATTATATATACTTTTTATGGGTAAATATTAGATATAACTAACAAATAAATAATGTGTTTGATATCCTATGAAATAGCTTTGAAAACACTTAAAATTAATAATTACCAACAGCAGATTTTGTTTTAGTAAGTTTTGCTTCTGACACTAGAGCTTCGTCTAAAGATCGTCTTTTTGATCTTCGTGGCTCAGGTGTAGATGAATCTGATGTTGCTGTTGATGTTACACTGGGAAGTATAGGAGGAATATTAAAGTCTCCAACACATTCCCAGTCATCAGCATTCAAAATTTCTCTTAATTGCCGGAATTTTTCATCCGTGAAACACATTTTTCGCTCCAATTCTGCTTGTTTTGCAGCTAATCTCCTTTCCTTATAAAATCAATAAAAAAATCTAATTAGCATAAAATTATTTATTACTAAAAAGCATTTTAAATAGATTGAAGAACAAAAACTATACATATGAAAATGAGGAAGATGGTGATTTGATATAATTAAGTTGAATATTAAAATTTAAAATGAACATTTTTTTTTTAAAAAATTATCGCGGAGATCAAGAAAGGATAGAAGACATTGATTTATACACACATATATACATACAGACACACTCCACAGGAAAATACCTCACTCTGTTAATCAGTTCCTCACGACTATGTCATTATACATTGAAACCACATTGACATTTCTCTTAGGAAATAAGTAATTCATTCCCATCAAATGAATTGAAAAAGAACATATCATGTGATGTGAATCATATGGCAGGATAAGTAATGCACACACAATGAGGCTATCATAAAGACTGATGATGAAACAAAGTTATTTCACTTGATTGTATCTGCCAAAAGCCCTTCTCTTGGCAATCAAGTTTTTACATGCATCCGCATTAATACTCACACTTGAATATTATCACAATTTGCACTGTTAATTTTGGTGATATTGTTCTAATGGGGAAACATTTTAGTATAAAATAATCTTAAAAGACCATCTACTTAATTTATTACTTTTCCCATCATTAAAAATTCAATCCTATTATTTTTAATCTCAAGCTTGCTAATAGGAAAATTCTAAGCAGTTTCATTTGCAGGAAAAATCATGATTTTTTTTCCCCACTAGGTATGCAAGTTATATTTATACAAGTAGAACACCTGTGATCCATAGTTGTTATTATGAATCTAATACAGCTTAAGTACGCCAAATGTT
This sequence comes from Trichonephila inaurata madagascariensis, assembly GCA_019973955.1. NCBI lineage: Eukaryota > Metazoa > Arthropoda > Arachnida > Araneae > Nephilidae > Trichonephila > Trichonephila inaurata. The sequence continues at coordinate 190,165 of BMAV01028039.1, forward strand.
TTCCACAGCAACAACAAGTGTAGTTTATTCTAATTTTAAAAACTTCGATTTTGCTTTATTTTTTATCAACCAATAAATCCAATTTTTTTCCTTCAGATGCCTCATTATTTTTTTAAGGCATGGTTACAATTTCATTCCAATCAATTTCTATGTAAAAAAAAAAAGTTTTCTAAACTATTTAATTTTATTTTAATTAACATCCCACTCAAAACAATAGGGGGCTATTAGCAATGGTCCTTGCAATTTTGAACTATGGTCAAGTAATGAGGATAACACACCTTGTGAGCTATCCCCCCGACCTATTCTTCTAATTTCTATACCACACCAACATGAGGACTTTGAACCATGGCAGATTTAACCTGTATCAAAAATCTACAAATCAAAAACGCCAGCCAAACGTTCATAACTATGACCTCTAGGCTACCATGTCCACACCAAAATGCTTAATAGCAAAGCATTCAGCACAAATTGAACAGAGTGGTCTACACTGAATGAAGCTACTCTAAGTGATGCCCTCTGTATATGTATGTAGGAACTATGTATGCATGCATACATACATACACATATATATATTGATATACACAATTGGAATAAAATTATAAAAGGACATTTTTTTTCTTTTATTTAAATTTATAATTCAAATGGTTAAAAAATTAATTACTTAAGTTTGTTTTTGCAAAGATTTACTTAAGTGAGAAGTTTTTAAAATTTATTTCATAAGGTCTTAAAGGGAAAAAAAGGCATACATTTTGAGTATTTAGCTACAGCAAAAATATTTTAAATAAAATGGAGAGGAGGGTAACTTATGTTATTAGCCATTTCAAACGGTGAGTCCCTTTTTGAACAATATCCTTCCTAAATAAAGTACTTATTTTTACTTGGAGCGATAAAAATATAAGGAAAAGTATAATAAAAAGCAGAAATATTAAATGGCATTTTTTTTTCTGTGAATATAGCGAAATATACTTTCAAAAAAGTTTGAGATATTTTTAATATTGACAACAAAAGATAAAATGTATTACCATTATTCTTTTCAAGCGATCTTTTTCGGTAGCTAATTTCTCTTGCATTTTGACTTTGACATTTTCAATTTCTTTCCCCTGGTCAGAAATTCTTCTTTCTTTGTGATCGAGCTTTAAGTAAACATTTAAAATGTTTAATAAAATTACAGATTTTAAGCTAGAGAATATAAAATCCAAAAGAAAAATATAAGAGCTTGCATATGAGTATTTAGAAATAATATTTTCCTCTCCAAGAAATTAGAAAATATATAACAAAATACATATGACTGAATCTTAGTATAAAATTTATCAATTAATAGCATATGATAAAAAAAAACAAAGAACAACTCTGAAACAAAGATTATTTTAAAATCAGATAAGAATCAATTATGCTTCTCATATGGTGAAATTTGAATATCTTCTGATTTTATCCCAGTTTTAAACATAAAAACTTTTTTAAAAATTGCTTTCAGTTTTTGCATTGTGTTAAACAATGAAGTTCAAAATCAGAATATTTCTTTCACATAGAAAAATATCCCAACATTAATATTATATTCTATATCATCCTATAGAGAGCACCCTATTTTATTATATTATTAGTTATTAGCTGTTGATTCATTTTTCAATTCCTACTATTAACTCACACTCTCTATATATTTATTTATCTTCGTGGAATTTTCAATCGTTAATAAAATACATTTTAAAGCGCTCAATTGAGCTGAAATTTTTATATACATGATTATTTTGTATGACAATACAATAATTTAATTATAATTAATAAAAAAATTTTAATTGATTAAAACTAATTATTTAAAGAATTACACATATATACACCACATTGGGGACATAGCAACAATTTTGGTGACTTGTGTCAAAACTTGAAAAGGTCTTTTTCTCGCGTTTTAAAGCATTCAGTTGAACTGAAATTTTATATGCACGATTGTTTTGGATGACAATACAATACTTTAATGATAATTAATAAAAATTAATTACTACTTAATGTTGCGATTTTGTCCTATGTATATACATATTTATATTAATTGTAACTATTTAATAAAAAGTAGCTAAAATAAAAATTTTCTTTGATCTACGTAGGAATTGACTTAAAAAAAAGTTTTTTTATATTACTTGTTTTCATGTATAAAACATAATCCATAAGAAAAGTATACTATAAACATATATAAATCACATCGCAAATTTTCTTGAAAACTAAGAAATTTTTCTATTGGGATAACAGTGAAAATATATATAAGTGAATAAGTGTAATAATTATAGTTCACATTTTTTTTTACAATTGGCAGAAAAAGCCTTAAATACAACAGATAGGTTTATTTTACAAAACTAAATAAATTTAAATGTAACAGAAAATAATAACATGAAAGAATTGTCATGAGAATGAATAAAATATCTTTAGATTAAACATTTTAAAAAAAAAAATATGTTTCAGAAAAATTGGCTCAAAACTTATCAAATTTGTGTTCAATAAAGTTTACCGTATTTTCCTGTATATAATCTGCAGCGACGTATTATCCGCAAAGCCTTTTTATCGAGTAAAATAAAAAAAAAAACATTGTATAATCCGCGGCAGTTTTTATGGCAAATAATCCAAAATATAAACTGTCGATAATGAGTGTCACATAAGATAAAAAATACACAATATAATTAAAAATAGAAGTAAAAAATTGTCCAGAAAACAAAATTTATTATGAAACGTCTTTTTCATATGTATGATAATATTTTTTACGATTATCTCAATAAAACTAAAAATTCTTTGCTACTGCCATCTATGATTGGAGTTGTTAAAAAAAACATTCCACGCAGGAAAAAAATCTTTCTTTTTTTTTTAATTTAGCATGTTAACAGCAAGAAAATTAAGGAGACTGCTTTCTCATTGTCTTTTTCTTTTAAAATCTATTTATTTATTTCTTCCTCTAATTCTGGCCAGTGACGTTTTCCATGACAATCGGCTCTTTAACGTCAATCACAACTTTCGAAGTTGGTCTTGTTTTTTCTCCACAAACAAATATTCGATTCATCAACGTTGAAAAACCTTGCAGCTTTCCGATTTAGGTAGCATTCTCTATAGCTTTTTACATGCACTTTCACTTTAACATGACGAAAACTTTCAAAGGACGTAATAGCTCTAGTCAAGAGAAAATTGAAAATGGCGCCAGCCACTAGTAACTGTTTTTTCCTTCCAAGGAACCGAATTCGTTTTTAAATGTAATTGAACAAAAACTAGTTATGACTGAAATATTTAAGCCGAGTCATGAAAGCGCCATCTATTATTTATTTTACAAAACATAAACAGCATTTCTTTCAAAACTTTATTGTTAGCTTTTCAGATAGAGAATGTTTTTTCTCAGATAATCAATCCACTGCGGTGTATAATAAGCACAACGAAATTTGAAACTTTTTTAACATATAATCCGCGGATTATATACAGGAAAATACGGTACTAAAAAAATATTATGAAGTTAAAATAAGAATTCCAGTTGCAATTAATACAATGACAATTAATATCAAAATGTTTCCTTTTAAATTGAAATTAAATATAAATAAAATGAAAATAAGTTTTGCACACACCTCCTGTCTGTACATTTGAAGCTGACTTTGGGTTTCATTTAATTGCCTTAAAATTATTTCATAATTTTGTTCAGTTTCAGATAATTTTGCTTCCAAGTTTCGAACCTGATCCTCCCGAGCATCCAAGTCCATTTGTAAAAGTGTCTTTTCCTGTAAATTAAATGTTATTGTATTAGAGAAAGAAAAAAAAACAACAGAAAATGCGGTATAATACTTTTTTTATTAAAAAGTCAAATAATTTTTATTTTGCACAGCAGTTACATGTAAATGTTTACTTCAGACATAAAATAAGTTAGCAATATTCAACTCAGTTATGTTTGAACCTTTAAAAAAAATAGAGATAAATACTTAAATTTCTATATAAGTGATGCATTAAAATAATTAAATTTTTTTTTTTTCCTTTGAGAACATTTTTTGAAATTAATTAAAATAAATAAAAACTGTATAATGTAAAAAATATAATTTTTAAAAAATAAAATGGAAAAAAAATGTAGACAAATTTAAGAAAATTTTTAAAGATTCTTTAAATTTACAAGAAAATACTCCAAAATCAATACAGTAATCATCCCCTTTTCCCTATTAGATTTTAATTGTCATGACAGAATTTTATGATTAAGAATAAATTCGAAAATTTATCAGCAGGTAATAGTGTAATCACATAATCTGCAGTTGTGTCAAGAGCCTTTTTAATGGAGTAAAAAAAAAATCTAGCAATCAATAAATACATCACTTGTAAAAAACACATTTGTAAATGTAAATATAACAAAATCAGAAAAAAATTATAGTAATATTATTTTTTTTTAAATTTTTAGCCATTAACCATTTAAATGCTGAGGAACAGTTACGTGATTTCCTTTCCAGTGCAATTGTTTTTCACACACTGGTGTGTAGTTATGCAGTGTATTGATGAAAATGAAAAGGTTTAAGTAAATCCTACTCTGAAGTAGTTTTTTTGCAAACACTGTCAAAGTCATTTTATTGTATTTCAAAGCCTTTTGAATAGTTTAACTAATAATGGCACAATGAAAAAGGCTGCACTTCGGAAAGGTGCATATATATGCCAGGGATAGTTAACACAGTAAATGGGCGAGACATATATATACATATGTGGTAATTAAGGGGTTAAATATTTTTACTACCCCAGTAAAAGCCAAATAAATATTTAAGACGAAAATGGATCCTCATTTTAAATGGCTTTAATGATTCTTTTCATGAAATCATTAATCCACAAAAATGAAGGGATTAATGTCTTTAATAAGAGCTGAACTACTTAAATGCAACAAAAATTATAAATAACTAATTTTTGATACATTGTATTTGTCTCCAATATTGCATTTATTGAAAATGTTAAACCTAAGTAGCAAAAATGGTTTATAATTTTTTTTAAATAAAAATATTACAAGGTCAAAATATTTAACTTTGAACACTTGTCACAAAAAAAAAAAAAAAAAAAAAAAGAAAAAAAAAAAATTTTTTAAATTAAAAAAAAAAAAAAATAAAAAAAGGTCAAAATATTTAACTTTGAACACTTGTCAAAAAAAAAAAAAATGCTAATAAGAGATTTTTTGAAATTTAAATAACAGCTATTCAACCAAAGGAAAAAATCTATAAATGTATTTATTGATTTGACTATCTAAAAAATAAGAGCTTAGTTACTTCATAAGAATACCAAAACATAATTATACATAAAAATTTAAATCTCAAAGAGAATGAAAAAAACCCCCCTCAAATATGAAATCCTTGATTTAATTTTCAAATATCATGTAAATTATTAGATCAAGATATAAAAACATTTGAAACGCAAACTCTAATTTCAAATTCCCACAAAAATGCACATGTATAAAACCAAATATCAATATTTTATAAGTTGAAGTCAATGATCTTATTGTAATACATTGCTAATTTATCAAACAATACAATAATCAAATTACTGCTCCTCTAAAAAAATTTAATTCATTTTCATATTGCTTATATAATTTATTAAAAAAAGCTATGTTTTATAAAGTTCTGTAACCAAAATCTCAAATATATTATATGTAAATTTTTTCTTCTAATTCCATTCTGATTTAAAATATACTTAAAATAAAATAAAAAATATTTAGACATTTTACATTTACAAAGAAATTCTACAGTTTTTTCCCAGACTTCTTTTCCTAATTAAAGTCAAAAATAATTTCAGTTTGCTCTCCCTTCAATATATTAAACACCTGGTGCATTTACAACTGAATAAAACAAAATGAAAAACCACCATTAAAAATATTATGAATAACTTCCCCCTTTCCTCCCCAATCGATTTCTTTTACAATGGGAAAGACAGCTATTAATCATGAAAATGCTAAAAATATTATGCTGAAGATGTCAAAAAATATTTGTTTCCCTTGAAATATTCATCAGTGACAGCAAAGTCCTTACAATCAAGATTAAAAATACACAATTTTTGTTTTCAATACATAATGGATGCAAAAAAGTAATTTAACATAGAAGTTGTGAACTACAAATTAGGATTAATGCTTTATAATATTTTTTTTTTACCTACTAAAACTGCAAGCTTTAAAAATTATAACAATAATTCATATTTACTCAGAAAATCTTTGCTTATCTGAAATACATTTAAAACAAAATGACAAATACATACCTGCTTCAGCTGAATATTTTCTTTGTCACAGGCAATTAAATTATTTCTAAAATCATCTTCTGCAAAATGGAACAGACAGCACAATATGTAAAGATGAAATAGAAATATACAACTTAATAAATGTTAACACTCTTGAGAGCATAGCATTAAAATATTAATAATAATCTAAAAAAATAATGCACCTAAATCCTAAACAAACTTACGTCTTCTAGCTAAATCTTGGACGAAAGCATTTCGCCGAGTCATTCTATTTCCAAGAAATTCTATTAAAGTATGATATACAGATTCATCATCAAAAATAGAAATCTATTGGAAGAAAATAAGGCATATCTTAATTATATTGTATCAAAAAATTAAATTATTTTTAAATCAAAACTATGCAGCCACTATGTTTTATATATTTAATGACATGAATATTATTCAAACATATATAAATCATCAACATGCAAGCCAATATTACATAAAAATAAACTATAAAAGTAATAAGATAAAAGTTGAAAAAATATATTAAAAAAATTAAGTAAATTATTACTAAATTAATTTCAATTAAAATTATTTACTTATTAGTTCAATTTTTTAAAACTTCCCAAATAAAAATAATAAAAAATACATAAATTATTTAACACTTAAAAAGATTTAATTAAAATATTTATATTCGAGAAGTTTGGACACATGTAATTTTTTTTAATCCATAAATTTTAAAGTGTATAAATGACAAATCAAAATGTGTTATTATTTGTAAGTGTAAATACATTGAGTAATAATATATACTATTATTTACTAAACAATAAATATACCATTAATAATACATACTGTAAGAGAAGGAAAATCGGGACCTAAACTATAAATAACAGGAGCAAGTACTTCAGTCACAGACACTGGAAAAGAAAAATGCGATATGAATTGTAATTCTATTACTTGTTTCAATATATTACCCATATTACTTTAAAAATTTTATTTTCAATATAAAATTATCTGCAATTTCATCTCTTTAAAAATTTTTTAATTCAGTTAAAGAATAGTAAAATCAGTCTACTAAAAATAAATTTTCAGTTATGTAGAAAAAATTTAAGATTTTATTCTTTCATAAAAAAAGTCCCTTATTGAAGTTCAATAAATGGATGGAGAAAGATCAGAAAATCAGCTAACAAATTTTCTCCTGATGGGAATAAAGTAGATGATATTAAATCTGATATATAGGTAATGCTTTATTACATTTTCAGTATGTTTTGAGAATCTAAAGGTATATGAATGAGTATCTATTACAACTTTTAGAAAAAGTTCAAGTAAAATAATTTATTTTGATACAAATGTCATAGATAACTAAAAAGACAAATTGTAAAACTGAACTAGTACAAACTAAAGATATTGATATTTACATATTATACAGTCAATCAATCTAATCAAATCAAAAAACATTGCTAAAAGTCACAATTTGCAACCAATAATGGAATACTGTTCCATGCAAATTCAAATACAATAATTTTAGTAGCTCATACTTGACAGCAGTAATCTTTTTTTGCAAAATGTACTATTTGCGTGCATGTCCAAAAATAATAATCTTGGTTATTTATGCATACTTTAAGATAATAATATTGTTTATAATTTGTAATATTACTGTTGGATACTACTTCACATTTAAGTAAATGTATCCAATTAAATTGTAACGATCTCCAAATATCTCAAATCTATTTTCATGACCTTAGTTGATTCAAAGTAACTGTATTTCACCAGCAAATTATGCAAATTTCTATTATGTAGATTACTATATAAAGCCCAGTGGCTGAGTGGTTAATGCATCGTGCTTCCACACCACAGGTCCGAGGTTCACAAACCCCGGGCTGGGCAAGGTTGATTCAGCCTTTCATCCCTTTAGTAGGTCGATAAATGAGTACCAAGCTTGCTTGGGAACCTAACACTGGGGGTTTCACATCAGACTGACCTCCTGACTGGAACATCTGCTCATGCACCTCAGGGCCCAAGGTCGTGCATACTGAGTTGGGTACAACAGGCCTTGGCCCTCATGGGCTGTTGTGCCACGGAGTTAAGATTTCTTTATATGTGATGAAATGAAATTGTTGCCATTAGTTACCAAAAAGGGGTCCTTGACATTTCCCTTTTTTAAATTATTTCATTTAATGTGAAGTGTTTATTTATATAAGAATGAATTTCCACTCCATTTGGGGAGAACTTGAGTTCACTTCAATGAGAGAGTAACAAAAAGGAAGAGACACATATAGTAAAATCAACTACTCTAATTTATTAACTCTAAGCCAAACTCTAATGTGGTTGCAATTAGTGTTGTTGTTACTAATGCCACCTGTTGTTACTAAGCCCACGAAATTCATCATGGCAATGAACTAGATGTATGCCCATCATTAGCCATAATTTTGAGCATTGCACAGGTGACTACTATTTGGCTCGGTTCCACCCCAATTTTGATGGAGAACACCCTGGAGGTGGTCAGAGACTCTCACCTCTCTTCCCCTTCCACCAACTTCTCAAGTTGACTTGCTCTCAATGGCTATTTAGAGTACACCCTATGCCACAAAGGCACTACACATTTACAAACATCCATGCCTTCCCTGGGATTTGAGCCCAGGCTCTATGGCACATCAGTTAGTGTTGCTAACCTCAGTTACAGCAATTAGTAAATGGGAGCACACACAAACTCTCAGTTAATATTACCTATCTGATATAAGGTGAAGTCAGACAGACACACTGGATCCGAATATTGTACAGTTCTACTAATGATAATAAGACAACAAATTTCATATGCAAATCTAATAAAGGTACACAGATACCTCTCTCCACAAAGTAACTTTCACAAATACAGTCACAACCTTCCTTCAAGATTGCACTATCTACTAAAATTTCTCTGTCAACATCTTCCCTCGGCTCAATTTATTTGACTTTAAATAGAAAGACTTATTTGCATAAGTCACAGTTCTTTCATAGGAAGATGTTTTCAAGAAAGTTTTTTTCCCAACGAGGTTAGCTAAAATTTGCAAAGAGAATCTGCTACACACTGTTTACTTTGGATTATTTTTTTCTTATTTTGTTGTGAAAAATTATTAAAATTTGAGATCTATTTTCTACAAAAGAGAAAAAAAGTGGAATATATCAAAGACCTATTACATAATTACTTGAAAACTATGGAGTTTAGCCAAACAAGAAGCATTGCAGAATTGCATGACAGCATTTAGATGTTAGAAATGTACTATTGAATTGTATCTAATTAGATCTAATTTCTTTTCGGAATGTGCATCTGATTAAAACTTCAACTATAATTTAAGTAAATTTCTTCTGGAGGTAGCTGACAAATATTGATACATCCAATATCTGATAATGTATAAAAATAATCCAGTATTATCTTCACTGCTTGAAGAAACATGTAGAGACCAGTAAAAGAAAAAAAAATCCTATATTCTCCATTATAAGTGCTTCTCCAAGAGAATTATAAGCAATATCTATCAATAAATGCACCTGCTATTCTAAATCAGTTGTATGTAACCCATTTCAGAGCAGAAATCACAAGTGCTAAGCATTTTTATTAACACTTACTAGAAACCTTCGCATTTCAAAAAATTTTGCCATTTCTTAATGCACAAAGACTGCTGGTCAAAAGCCAAATGAGTTTTGTGCTACCATATGCACTTAAGATATTGTGAAAAACTGTTCTTGGATGCAACAAGTAAAATTATTTGCTTCAAGATTTGCTGTGTATATTCCAATGACGAAAAAGCAGCATAATGACCATTTGCAGTGATGTCGACAGAATTAAAATTGAGCTGATGATTGAGCTAATGTTCTCTCTCTCTTCTTGATATCAAAATATCCATGAAAAGCACTGATATGGTTTTTATAATGTAATGGTCAACTATCTTGGTGAATGGCTGGGGGCACATCAATACAAGTGATGCTAAACAAGGATATGAACGTTGATCAATGCATTAAAAAGTTCCTCTGCTGTGTGTTCATTTTTGCCATGTTGCTTTCTATTGCATGGATAAGAATGTGGCCTCTCATTGTTAATGGGCTATCTAGGACTGTTTAAACAAGAGAATACCCATCGTTTCATACAGCAATCATGCTCCTTGAATTAAAAGTTATTTTAAAATGATTGAGATGCCTTAGGGCAATATCTTGCTGCTCAACACTTATGTATTCAGATCAACATGTATGTGCATATTCCACTAACTATGCACATTCAATGTTTTGTTTCAAAATAAATTTTTGATGCAGCGTATAATTTTCTAGAGTATCACAAGCATTCAACAATTTTTGGTTTTTATACTGCATGAATATTTTTTTTACCTCTATCTTCCAAGATTTTATCCAACACTGATGTACTATACTTTGCTCTAGTAGTCAAGCATTGCTGAATAAATATTTCAGAGAGAGAGAACAAAAATTTTGTTTTAAACACACAAGGCAACCTAAATTCTGTATTTCATCAGAAAATACATACTTATTTAAATTGAATCTATTTTTTAACTTGTATTTATCTACTACAGTTAATTTTACTCAAACACAATTCATTTAAAAAAAAATTGCAATCTCAATGACATTTACTCGGCTAAAAGTTATACAATAGTTAATCCAAGAAAAATTTCATTTTGAATAAGGTTAAATATAAATTTCTTTTTCAAAAATAAAGCTTTACTGACTTTCACTTCTTTTTATGAAAAATTTAACCAATCTTTAATTGGACTTTTTAAGGGGACACAGTACGATTCAATTGACCAAAATCGGTCAAAAAATCAAATCTAATTTTTTTTAGCCTAAATTATTTTTTATGTAATTTTCTATAACCTCACAAAATTTGAAAGTTCTAAACTTAAAAAACGCAGAATTATGATAGCTTTTACTTTCTTTTTTATTCACATTACTATGGCAAATCAAAACTTTAAACTGACTTATCTCAGAAAGATAAAATAACTAGTTTGTCTTCATTGAAAATGCTACGGCTTTTTTTCTATTGTACCTAATGCTTTGAGTTTTTTTTTTTTTTTTTTTTATCTTTTGCCAATAATACATGTAACAAAAGTTTGTATGCATTTTTGAATCAAAGCAATACTTAATTTTTTAAAAATAATTGAACTCAGAATTTATACATTTTTTAAAGAATTTTCAATAAGCATTCATAAAAAGAGGTATGGTACGAATACCAATCACGTTATCGCAAAACCCATACCAAATTTTGCTATACATAGTTTGACGTACTTGTAAATTAAACTTCATGTGTGTACGTAAATTTTTGTAGGAGGAGTAGCACTTTAAAATCACTTCACAAAATTTTAAGTATTTTCCTTAAAAAAATTATATGGCTAACTTTTTATGAAATTTGAGTATAAAATCTGTTTTTCACATATAGGAAGCAACTAAAAAAATTTTAAAAATCCTTAAATTAAAAATTTTTGTGTAAATCATACCATGTCCCCTTAAAAAAAACATATTGAAATCAAAGACTGATTCTGATCCTTATCTTTCTAAAAAAAATTATATCACATTTTCTAATGAAGATAATTTTATCACTCAATTCAATCTAAAAATAATATACAATATTATTTTGAAGATTTGAAATGATCAAATATCAAGACAAATTTTATAAAATAGATTAAAGAGGCAAATTTAAAATTTTTGTTCCTTTCAATCATATTTTGAAACCAATACAATAACATAATTTACCTCCTTGTTCCTTAGCTTTTTTGATAGCCTCTCGATACAGATTTCCTCGTCCTGGTTTCAAAGCCAAGACATTTGGAGTGGACACTGGAGTTGGGCGAGAAATCAAAACATCTTGTGTCATTTCAGCAAACCTCATAACATGCTAAAATAAAGCACAATAATTCATTTATTTGAAAAATGTTCCAAAAGAGTTTAATGTTTGTATACTTAATATTCATGATCCTTAATTCTGGACAAAGGTTTTAAAAAGAAAAATATCTATTGATATTATAATTTTCCAGTTTCTACAATTTGAAGAATAATTTATATTAATTTAAGATTTTACTACTTTTTTTTAAAATTAAATGACTATTTTTTATGTCATCTTTTTAATATCACAATTTTGCCACGTCTTTATGTGAAATACAGTATTGAATTATGATAAATAAAATATTTTTTAACAATATTTCAAAGTTTTAATAAAATGTAATTTTTTCTTAAACTAAGTCATTTATAATAATTTGCTAAAATATGCTTTGATTATATATATAGCTTCACAACAGTTATTAAATTATTCAAACAAACAGAACATCGTCATATTGAAATACAACCTATTAAAACATGATTGAACAAACTTTGAAAAAACAATCCTTTTATCGTTCTGAAATAATTTAATAAAACCAAATTTTTTATTTGTTGCTTGGATAGATAATAAATATAAAAAAATCATATACATTGTAAAATAGGAAATAATCTATATTTTTATGAATATAGAAACACAAAATTTTCAAGCTTACAGTTATTTCATCATAGTCATCAGAACGAGGATTTATGCAAACAATCATTCTTATTTTTCCTTCTCCTTCAAAAAATGTTTTGAACAAATGTGTCAATTTACTCTCTCTGTATGGGACCATCTATAAATAGAAAATATATCACCTAATATAAATGCATATATTGTCTAATTATATAACATACACAATAAACAAGTACAATACCTCGCTTAGAGTGACTTCAATCAGTGCCTACTGCACTATAGCACACATAGTAATTTGGGTAATAAATTTCAATTAGTATACTGACTGATTCATTATTATTCTTATATAAAGCTGTTAGTAACACAGTGACAATACACTTTATTGCTTAACAAAATAAATGAAGTTTTTAAGTTTAAAAAATACAACCCGGCCATATAGTAACAAAAATAAGCAATAAAATTTACCATTATCGAAGGATATATGAAAATGAGTCGGCTAAATGCAGTTTTTAACAATTTTGTACAAAAACGTTCCTACTAAAATGATACTGCCAAAATGAACACTGCTGATTGTTCAAGGTCAAAGATTAATATATACATACATGCAAATTTAATAATTGAGAGTCAGGGATTCAAATATAATATTCAAAATGCTATTGAGAATATCAAACCAGCATAGAATGAAGCGAGTGAAAATATGAAAGCCCTGTAGAAATATTTTCTTCATAATGTTAATGATTTTAGTAGCTTTGATCCTCAAAAGGATACTATTTCTAAAGACTTTGTGAAACTTGGGAGATAATTTAGGCTTCAACTTATTAGATTCTGCCAATATCATGAAACACATTAAAATAACTTTCAGCCTTTTGATGAATCTCTCATTAGCACAGAAGAATAATCGTATGAAACAGAAAAAATTTTATATTGAATAATTTTAAAGAATAATTCAACACCATTGGAATAGTACATGAATACTTTGAAGAAAATCAGATGATGAAAAATGGTGCTTTGAAACAGAGCAAAAGTTAGAAAATGACATTCTGTGTTATTGAATAATTACCAAAAAAAAAAACTTCAGGTAATTTTTTAGTTTAAGGGGACACAGTATTTAATTGCAGAAAAAATTGGTCAAATATTCAAATAAAAATTTTTTTTTTTTTAGCCTTAATGACTTCACATAATTTTCTATAATTTCATTTAAACTGAAAACTTTAAGTTACAAAAATTGAGAGTTATGAAAACTTTTACGTTTGTTTTTATTCACATCCCAATAGCAAGTAAAAACTTTAAACAGATTTATCTCAGAAAGAAAAAATAACTCATTTATCTTCATTTAAGATGCCAAGGGTTTTTTCTATTGAGCCAAATGCTTTGATTTTTTTTTTTACCTATTGCTATTAGTACATATAACAAAAATTGGTACGTATTTTTTAATCAAAACAATACTTATTTTTTAAAAAATAGTTAACTTTCAAATTTACACATTTTTTTAAAGAATTTTTAATAAGCATTCAGAAAAGAAAAGAAAAAACTTTTTACAAATATCAGTCATGCTGCAGAAAACTCATACCAACTTTTGTTGCACATAGCTTGAAATATTTGCAAATCAAATTTTATGAGTGTGCATCAATTATTGTAGGAGGAGTAGCATTTTAAAATCCCTTTATAAAATTTAAAACTGTTCTTTAAAAAAAGAAATGGTTAGTTTTTTTTTTAGTACTTTGAGAACAAAAACTGTTTTATGCAATCATACATTGGTTACAAGCAAAAAAAATTGTAAAAACCATTAAATCAAAGATTTTTTTTATAAATCATACCATGTCCCCTTAAAAATAATGATTTTCTTTTTCATTTTGTAAAAATTAAGTAATAAAACAGCACTACTATTTTTACTTTTCAACCTTATATAATTTTTCATGTTTTAAGTAAATATACAAATATTTTTGTTTTAACAAAATTCAGTAGGAATGAATTACTTATTTTCCTATAGTAATGTTTAATTTAGTATGGATTCATTTCATATGGTACTTTAAACAGTAATCAACAGTTCCAAGTGAGGTATTCCAGTACTATCCAATAATAAAAATGTCAAACTATGTATCATGTAATGGAGACTGCTATTTTAAAATCTTTACCTTTGAAGCAGCTTGAGTTTGTGATTCTCGTAATGCCTCAATACAAGCTCTTAAAGCCATCAAGGAATTGTTTATATTACCTGAAAATATAATTGATTTGAATTTAAAAAATAAGTGGTGAAATTCTTAAAATAATAGCAATAGACAAGTAAAGATAAAGAAATATTAAATCATTTTATTCTTGCACTTACAGTCAGCTCTCAATAATTTTAAGTTGGAGGAACAAATAAAAAACTTCAAATTATCACGAGGGTAGGAAAAAACTCCCAAAATAAACGAAGAGAAATTTTTTTTAACACATTTAAATTTGAAACTACGTAATCAAACAACAATTGTACATATGCATAAAATTATTTTAAAGTATTTTTAAAAAGTGCATATTAAGTCTTGTATTAAAAGAATACATTTATGTATTACAAACAATTATTAAAATATATACTGTACATAATTAATATTTTTTGATGAAAAAATCTTATCTTTTTTTTCGTTTTATGGTATTCAATCTCTAACTTGCACAATAGATTTTTATAGAATAAATGAAGCTTGAAAAACGTCCACGTCAACATGATTTTGAAAGAATAATGACACTTAAGTTTCTGTCAGAGTTATTGGAGTCAACTTCTCCGATTCGTCTTCATCTCTTTTTACATTATCATGGTCCAAAGCCGCAATTTCAGCATCAGATAGGGTACCCAATAAAGCAATGTCCGTATTAACCTGCTCGTAGTCATCAAACATCAAATCTTGTTTTGGGAGAGCTTCCAGAGGGATGGTTCCGCTTTACATTCCATGAGTGTATTGTGCACATAAGCCAGATTCGGCATTGGTAAGCCTGACTTTTTAAAACAGATCTGAATTGTCAAAGAAGTAACAGCTCTCTAAGCCTTGTCAGTCATGATCAAAGCCGTTTAAATAGAAATTACATTATGAGAGATTTTTGAGGTTATCCAAAATGTTTGTAACGACTTCAAGTTGACAAAAAGTTTTAAAATGATGTATGATGCCTTGGTCAAGTGGCTGAAGTTTGGAGGGAAAATTTTAAGTTTTTTTCCCCACATTTGATAAAGGTAGTGCGTTATTGTGCACAGTGCAGTTGTCTAAAAATAAGAGAATACACAATTTCTGGCTTTTCATATTCGTGTTTAATGAAACTAACCATTCATTAAAGAGGTGGTCATCCATGTCTACTTGTTTGAGCAGTATGTGGTAGAGAATGAGTTTATGCCCTTGAAACACAAAGGTTTTGCAGGTTTTCCTATAATGAGGAGTAATCTTTTCTGAGAAGTTCATGTAGCTCCTTGCTATGTTTTCCTCAATGGCATTTTTCTTCTTTAAATATAAATGTTTTTTCAGGCATGCACTTGAAAAAGTCTGGTTTAACTTATGTTGAAAATGTTACATGGATCATACTCCTTTATTAGATCTGAAAGCAAGTTCTGACACTTAGAAAAACATCAATGTCACCCCTCGAGCTTACTTGGCACATTTTTTAAGACTATCCCATTCCTTTAGTTAAAATTTGAAAGCCATCCCTCGCTAGCTAAAAACTCTATTCCTAATTCTTTTGCGAATGCTTTAGCCTTTTCCTTCAATAAAAAGTCAGGCACCGGAATATTCCTCCCTCGACACGGTCTCATCCATTTAACTACACACTGTTCAAGGGACATTGAAAATTATCTTTATTAATGCATTTTCTTACTCTACTTGAAGATGCACTAATGATTTTCTCTGTATTCTTCAGAATAGTTGAGAGCGAGCTCAGTGGGATATCAAATACTTTGGCTACATCGCCCTTCCTCTCACCTTTTGCTTTTCTGAAATTGTTAAGCATTTGTACTTTTCAAAAGTAGACATGGCATTCCCTTTGAGTGATAAGGCGACACTGAGGTGGGGTGTAAAGTAGCGGAACATGATTTATTAAAATTAACAGGTAGCAAACATAAATCACCTTAACTTTAGTAAAAAAATATCTTCAATTTAAAATTTAGAACCTAAAATTAATACAAGGCTCATTTCACAGTTTCACACTCAGCAACAGGGTGTACTTAATAGTATCGACGTTGGGTAGGCTCTTGTCTAATTAGTCCACCAAAATTTGACCAGTTTTTCTTCTTTCTTTTTTTTATTGTTCTCCTCCTTCGCTCCTCTCCTTTCACTTTCCACTCCATCTTAACCTCTCGAGCAGGACTCCTTTATGCCCCTCCAAATCTTTTCCATTCCTCATTGGAAATAAAATCGTGTGTCGCACCCAGTTCCCTCACACATTGTCCTCAACATCATTGGTTCTTAAAGGCAGGGTACCAAGGGTTTTTGATGCCACATGCTATAAGTCACACACACAAGCCATAAATTGCCATATCAGTGCGACTCAAAATATGCAATCCTCGGTATCTCTTCTTAACAATAGCAGACCATCCTTTCGGAAAACATGTGTAGCAAGGCCACATGTTAAATGAAAGATATAGCTGACAACTGGTGTGATCAGTCTATTGTCCATTTAAATAAAGCACAATAAAAGTGTCCTTTCACCTGAGGAACAGGAAAACAATAAGAAGGGGTAGCAGACAGATGGTCATCAAAGGGGCTACATTGCAGGGGAGACATGCAGAGACAATACAACACAAAACTTGTAAGATCCAACCTGTTTGATATAGGACTGTACATGAAGTGAGTGTTTAAATTGTGGAGAGTTTTATGAGATAACTTCGAATTATCACATGTTGTAGTCTGGCCAGTTGCAGATTTTACTTCGAAATATTGAGTGTAACAAAACATGTTGTTTTAGTTCGAAATATCAAGAGTTTTTCAAGGGGACTAAGCATGTACTTCAAATTAGCAAGAGGTTTGTATTATTGAAGGTCTGAATTAGACCAAATTGAATTGACCAGATCAAATTCTCATAAAAGACTGTATTGATATTGGAAAGAGCATTGGGTTTTGAAACTCTAGTTCAGTTTAATCACGAGCCAATTATCACTTTTTTCAAGCACCTCAGCAACTTAATGCAAAAGAAGGTCTTTAACAATTAAGCAACAGATTAAAATTATTTTGAAGAATTCATTGGCAACTTGTTTCATGTTTGCAAGCATGCATAAATTCTAATTGTTTCTATTTTGATTAATAAATTTTATTCTAAGATGAAATATAATGCTTTAAAAATGATAGTTAAAAATAGCAATTATTTTTGCACCAACCCAATATAAATACATAAAGATATATATATTAAATAATATTATTCTAAAACAAAGTTTTAAGAATTGCATGAATGTCTTGGCTAATAAAATTTTAAAACACACATCAAAAATAGCTTACAATTATTACCAAATGTAATAGACAAAATTAAAAGCAAACTAGGAAACACAGATAAATTAACAGACCACTTAATTCCATTTTTGTTCATGCTTTTCGAACATTTAAATCATAAAAAGTCATTCATTATGATAGAAAATTTATCAAATGAATATCATTTTACTTGGTACTAAATTAGAAGAAATACAATAATTAAAGATATAAAAATTTTATCTCTTTGAAAAAGATCAGTTTATCAAAAGTATATTAAATGATACGTGCCTGCTTCACGTAATTTCTGCCCAGTATTCCTCGTCCTAAGTGGTCGTTCACTGCCAGCAAGATCGACTAGAGATAGTTGGCTAATTATAACTTGTTCTTTATCCTAGAAAGCAAAATAAGAACAATGTTTAGATTTTTACTTCACATAAATATTTAAATTTTTAATCTTGCATCAAAATGATTATTATACAAAGGACATTTCTTTTCATACTATCTTTAAAACTTCATGCATGTGTGAGTGTATAAATATATGTCAGTATACTGGACAAATGATGTTTTCCCTCTACAGTATAAGCTCAAAGTGCTTATTTGCGCATGAATAAAAAAATCATCATAATTTGAACATGTAAAACAACTTTGAGTTAAATTTTACAGCTTTACATAAAAATATGCTAATAACTTTATACTAAATAGCCACACAATCATATTTTAAAAGCATCTGTGCTGCTCACAGAAGACGGAAACAAATGCATCCTGTTTGGGGGAAAAAGATTGAGGATTCCCACAAACACATTTGAGATTTGTCATCACAGTTGAGTTTTGATATATAAATCTGATAATTAGCAATTTATATAATCTGGAGATAAATTAGGACTCTATACTTGCATCTGTGCACTAAAAAGGATTATTTAGGAAAATAGAATGATGATGAAGTTAATATCTCTATCACCCATTTGCATATTGACAGGAATAAATAGGTAATGGTTCAGAAATTTTAAAATAAGATTTTTAAATTTGTATGAAGGAAATCCATACTAAGAAATGAATTCTTTCACATTTTGATAATTGGGACACATTATACTCAGATAGTGATCCACTTTTTTTTTTCAAATGATAGGCAAATACATTTCCCCAGACATGAATCTAGTTGAATTTGCCTCAGACATTTTAGAGAGAAGAGTCACTCATCGCAACCCAGAAACAAATCAATAGCTTAAAAGCTCTTTTCTACTGCAATATAAATACAACTCTGTCCTTCTTCGATATCCTTCAATTACATGACTTAAGCATTTGTCAAAGCAAACCATATTCTTCCATAAAAACACAATTTATCTAAGAAATCACAATCTTGTTTATTTTTATATTATGCACTAAATGTACAATTTTTGTCTACAAAAAAATATAGAGAATGAAATTTTCTAGTTTCTTTTCACATATCTCACATATGTTGACCAATAAACATTTTCACAAAACTGCAGCTTTTATTCAAAATTATAATATCTTCCAATTCTTTTCAGCAGTTTGTGATAAAATTGAAATTTCTAATGATTTCTGTTCCAAGGCAAGTAAAATAATTGTTGGGGATAAAAAAAATCCAGATTTCAAGCAATTCATAATATATTAAACATATGTATTGTTATTTCTATTTTTCCTACACATATTCCTGATAATTTAAATTCTAAGTGCTACATCATAACACTGAAGAAATTAGGTCTAAAAAACATTACAATCTTCAATTACATTAATAATGATTAAATATTAATCTCACTGTGATAAATAAAGAAAAAAACATCCAAAATAAGATATAAAAGCTCACACATTTATATAGTAAAAAAAAAAAATTTAACAATCCAGGAAGAAAAAGAATAGTTGAATTAATCAGAATTTCTGTGAAGGGGAGGGGAGAACTTCTGTACCTGCAGTGTTTCTGCTCCTTGTGGATCTAAAGGAGCTTGAACTACTCGAATCGTAAATACACTGTGGCTGCGACTTGATTCAGTATTTAAAGCAGTATTTGAAACTTTTCTTTTTTGTTGCCCTTTGCAGAATAGTGTCAAAGCTTCCTCTACAGATTTAACTTCATTTTCAGCTACTCCAAAGACATACATATTATGTGCAGAGTCTTCACGCAACATCTTTGAATTGAAGGTTCTGAAAAAATTTTGTTGACTCTTAATTTTGGGAATTTATATAATTTGAAATAATCATAAAGAAAGATCAGTATCTTAATGACTACTCAATTATAATTTTTACAAAGATCCATTGAAACTTTCATAGCTCATATTATTGTGAATTTTTGTTGAAAATTTCAAGAAAAATTGACTGCCTATTCCTTTTTGTAACAATAATGAAAACATTTAGGAAACATACAATGCACAATTAAAAAAGATAAAAATGAGTAAAGATTCAAACATTCACAAGCACTAAGAATTAAATTTATGTTTTTTTAAAATTAAGATCATATTTTTTTCATCGATTGCTTTCTTTATCAGATTTTGCTTATGTCCACAATCCTCTAAATTATTCATACACAAAATGAGTAATTTCTTACTTTCGTTTTGGATCAATAACAGCATCTTCTAAAAGATCATATATATAATTATTATAGATTTCAACATATGATACAAATACTGCATAGTTCATATCAGGAGAAACATCTTCAATAAATGAAGAATCTGCAATTCTGTGAGACCAATCTCCCATATTTTCTTTTCTATAATTGAAAATTTAAACATGTCAATCACAGAGTAATAATAAAATTACTTAAGAAATTTCTCAAATTTATATCATAAATTTTTAAATTCTTCATAAGATTCTTAAAGTCAGCTTAAACAACGAGTAAATGAAGCAAGATTCATAAATCTAACCATAATGTAGAGATAACAAGAAAAGAAATTTCAAATAATAGTAATAAAATTACAGATTCATCACAGCAATGTGGAGTATTATATTAAAATAAAAACATGCATATGTAATATTCAAATTAAAAAAAAAACTGTCATGAATGAATATTATACAAAATAAAATACTCTTAAAAACAAATATTTATTATATACAGGATCTTATTTCAGTGAAAAAATACTGTTCCAAAACTTCCTGGATTCAAAGTCAATAATCAATAACAATTTTTGCTGTAGAAATCCTCAACACTTTTATTTAATTAGTGGCATTAATTTTAACCAAGAAATTAATTTACAGACATTGAATTTTTTCATTCTACAGTAACTGATATGGCATAAACTATGTATTAAATGTTAATATATTACCTGATTTACGGATGGGCAAGTTTTTTTGAAAGCAAGCCAAAAGAAAAAAATCTAGCAGGCCAACATAATTTATTCCAAGACTTAAAAACAGCACACGAGTGTCAAATATAAATATTAATGTTATGAATGAAGCTGTAGTTGCATTTTTAATACTTTCTTATATTCTGAGAAGTAATGCTAAATGCACATTCATCTCAGTTTACTTTTAATAAAATTATTCCAATGATTCTAGGCAGAAAACATTTATATCTATAGGATGAAGCAAGCATAGTACTCATTTTCTTGGTGTAAGATATTAAATTTGGGAAACTTGCTTTCGAAAACAACTTATGAAACTAATTTAGGTAGATTGAGAAACAGTTGCTTGAGATGACTATTAGATTGTAGCTCAGTTGACTGAAACTAAAAATATGGTCTCATTACTTTAAAATTACAGTTGAAAGGCATGCTAAAAATACACAATTCTGATTGAAATCTGTGCTAAAACTCAAAATGCAGTTTTCTCATGCCATCTTCATAATTCTTAAACTTGACTTTCTTTACTGGGGCTTTCAAATTTAACCTTGGAAAATGAAACTAGTTGTTTTGAGCAAGCTGCCCAGCAAACAGATCAAGTTTTGATCTAAATGTTTAAGATGAACCCAGTTATTCCTAATAAATTGAGTTTTTCTTTGCATGACACTCAAGTTGTTTGTATCACAGACAAAATCAATGAAAATTGCAAAATCTGAAAGCCATGCTGTATCTTCCAACATTTCTTATTCTGTATTCTGCTTAACACTGTTTCTCACGGAAAAATATCACAATGTTGCCTTCCAACTGCCAAACTTGCTTAAAAACACATCCTGCACTAAGTCACTTTACTTTCATGTAATACAGTACAGTATATCTGAATATTCAAATTACATGAACTAAAAAAAAAATTACCAGTGAATAAGCCCACAGGATGGAATAGCAGTTACAAGTCTCATGATTACATGTACTAGCAACATTATACTTCAAAAAATACTTTAACTATTCCTAATGACTCTATATGTCTGTCATCTTTCCCTTCAATGGTAGACAGAATCAGCATTAGAACTAGTGTTACAATAGAGGGCTGAGCTTAAAATACACAGTGAATGAATAAAATAGGAGAAAACAGGTTTCTTCTACATAAACTCATTTTCCATGCTCATGGGACATCCCTTTTTCTCTGGGTACACAAGTACTATATTATAAAAAAAAAATTTTTTTTCCAATTTACCTTGGGCTAAATAGAAACCTTCAAGCAGACCAAATATAACCTATGGGCTGTGATTTGCCCATCCCTGACATAACCTATGCTTTTCAAAACCAACATTATTCTCACATAAAAATATTACTTATAAAATGAAAAAATTAGATTCCCATCTCTTATTTATACAACACTTTAATATCTATTTCTTAAAATAGTCTCAAAACTGTTACCTTTTAGGTTTAGGAGTCCTAACAAACTCTTTCTGTTGATCAACCAAAGCTTCATTTCTTGACTGTACTTCAAAACCATTAAGCTTGTCTGGTTTGAAAACCTAGAAGTATACTTATTCAATTAATTTAGAAATAAAAATTCAACACAAAAAAATCTATTACTAAATCATATCCTATACGTAAAAGAAACTTATAATACAATTTTTTAACAAGTTTTACAAATACAAATGTTACTCACAAATTTTGGTGCCTGATAATCTCTTATGCTATTAAATATTACATCTAGAGTTCTAGGTAGCAAACCACCATCTTGAGGAGTTCCAGCCATAGTATATGTTTTTCCAGATGAAGTTATTCCATATGTGAATAACAAACCTAAAAACAAATATTTATGAGAAGTACACAAAGAATTATTTTAACACAAATTATCCTGCATAACTGAACTTTATTTGCCAACTTTTAAAGTGAATAAGGGTGTTTAAAATGTGAACATCTCAAAATTTATTGAAGTAATACACAACAAATTTACTAGCTTCTCAAGAATGAAGTAATAAATACTGTTTTTAACAATTATAAGCAAACATAATTCAGTTTACTGTAACTTTGAAATAATAATCAATATTATAATAAATTAATATGAACTTTATAATTTGATCCAAGAAAAATAAATCTAATGAAATACTACAAGCTTTATGACATCAAAATCAATACAAATGAAAAAGTTTTATTTCTAACCATTATTCCCATTCAAAAGATCTTGTACCAAAGGATAAGCAACATGTTCAAACAATTCTTTCTGAGTTGTTGCTTCATTAAACACATACTGGAATGAGTAATGAACCTGAAAAATTAAAAGAAGTTTCTTACATTAGAAAAGTTTCCCACGCTTTAGTCAATACTTTTTGACAGATATATGCAATGACAATTTCATTTCAATTGAAAAAATATGAATTTTTACAGGTTTCAAATTAAAAAATTTATTTGTAATTTACAAAAAAATATTTATAGTTCTATAGATATTTAAAAAATAAAGCTTTATATAATCATATGCGAATTACTATATTAAGCTTTAGATAACTATATTTGAATTCAAATGAACAAATAGGTAGCATAATCCTCAATGATATACCCTGATGAGTTTGGTAACACAATGAAAAATATTTATTATACTTATGACTGCTCTTTTTAAAGCAATCATTAACATAAATAGTAATCTTGATAATATATAAATATTGATAGTAAAATGTAACATACATTATGAACATACACATAAAATTATTGAAAATATAGTTCTTCCATTGTCAAAAAATTAGTATTTACATATTATACTGTCGACCAATTCTGTCAAATAAAAAACATCGACAATAGTAGAAAATAATTTCTGTGTATATTAAAAACATTTAGATTCCTGTTTGCACATGCTTAAATAGAATAATCATTTCTTATAGGTAGTGACACACACATTCTAGTGCTACTCAAACACAATAATCTTAGTTGCAATGCTTGACAATAACATTGTTTACAATTTTTTTTTTTTTTTTTTTTTTTTTTGTGAAAAATTATTAGAATTCAGGACTTATTTTCTATGTTAGAAAAAGCAGTGGAATATTTCCAAAAATACAGTCAAACAGATAAGTACCTGAAAGACTGAGATTTAGCAAAATAGTGAAACAAGAAACATTGCAAATTTGCAAGCATTTATATTCATATTCAGGCACATTTACATGGTGTCGTCTACATAAAAACAACTTATTTGTCATGATTTGAATGTAGTTATGGTATTTTGGCTGCCTGAATAATCTAGTTCTTATTAAATCTTTAGTTTCTTTCAAGTGTCTTATTAAAATACAGTATTTAATTCTTCATCTACTTATTTGCAAACAGGTTAATGGAAAAAGAGCATACACAGGAATTTGTTGTCATGCCTGTGTGGAAAAGATGAAAACATTTTGAAAATTTAGTCAATTGTATAATATGTAAATGCCAAAAAATTTTACTAAAAATTAGTTACAAATGGAAATAAAAGGGGGAAACATTATTTGAATGAGTTAACAAAATAATCTAGATATAACACGCAATATAAATAAATATCAAAAAAAATTATTTATTAATTCAAATAACTTACCTCTTTGATAATTTTTGAATTCTGTGAAACATCAGGTGGAAAAAGAACAACAGTTTTTTCACCTTTAGGCTTAATACAAATTTGGTCATATGGATTTTCCAAAGGTCTGATGCGACAATAAACCACAATCGGATCTTTGACTGTAGCCTTGAACTTTGTTGTTTTTTTCGGTGTTTTAGCTCGTCTGCCAAATATAAAGCCAATTATAAAAATTGCTAAGTTTATGGAATTAAAATTTAAAACCATTTTTAAAAAAAGCTTGTTTTTACACAAATAATTTATAAGTTCATAATAATTTAAGTAATTATTATTAAAATTAAGTTTAAATTTACAACTTAGAAAATTAATATAAGCCATAAAAAAAAATACCTTAAAGTAATTTTAACTTCATTTAAATTTCAATAACAATTTTTACAGTTTCAAATTTACTATTTGACATTCAAATAAAAGGATGAAAAGGAAGAAAATTCTTTTTTTCCCCCAGAAAAGAGCATTAGTTGTATTTTAAATTTAATGCTATAACACAAATCAAATTGATGTTAAATAAGAATATCTATTTTATTACATAAATGTTTGAGTAAATATAAATATTTCTCAGAATGTACTCAAGTAACATGATGTAACAATTGTACTTCTATTAAAGAGAAACAAAGGCACAGAGTTTGTCGGGTGTAAAAAAAAAAGGTAAAACAGAAACTTTTAAATATTTTACTTCATGAGAAAGCCACCATTCTCAAAACAGTCATCAAATGAGCTTGCATTTTAATAATAGTGATAATCTATTATTAAAAGTTGTTATGGATCAGCTTTTATTTTGAAATAAAAGCTGATCTAGATACAGGCATAGATTGCTTTTTTCAAAAATATACCCAAAATTTGAAAACCACACATAAGCTGAATTAGAAGGAGGGAAATCTTGTAATTTGTTATTGTTAAGCTGGTAAAAAGAGCACAATATTTTCCAATCAAACTGCAGGAAAAGTAAAATTCCTACGATGATAGCTTTATTTCTGACAACTATCTGAAGCTAGCATATTTTCTTTCATCTGTTTGTTATTTTATACTCTTTGCTTGTGTTATTTTCTGCACAATTATTTTTAATTTGGAAAATCAACAGAAAGGGAAACTTATATATGGCTAATTTCAAACCATAAAAACTTTTTGCTGAAAATTCTACTAACATTATGGCTGCTTGACGTTTTTTTGTAAATGAGAAAAAAAATTCAAGAGGGAAATCATCTTAAATTAAGAGAAATGACAAAATTAAAAAAGCCTACATCTTATGCCCCGGAGGAAAAACTTGCCACATGATTATCATATGTATAAAAGCAGCCTAATGAAAGTGAATTTTGCGAACTATCCAGAAGTTTGGAATTTGACACAGACTTTAAAGAATTTGAGTGACATTTTTACTTTCTTTCTGAATAAAAGATTGCATTCAAAACATCCAAAAGGTTAAAAGATTAAAATTGCTATGCATCATTAATGAAAGATGAAAAAACAAAATCACACACACATATTTTTACTAAAAGATAAGCCATACATAAACTGAGTCCCATACTTACCTTTAAACAGTCCTAAAAATTCTCAGCTTAAACACAGCAATATACAGTACATAAAAATTAGTAAATCTAAGAGCATCTAATATATTATACATGCTATATTTATTGTAGCTGCCAAATTCCTATGTTGTGTAGTCCATTACACAGTAAAGAAAATTCAAAGAAACAAAATAATAATTGGATAAATTTTCAATTTCTTATGTTTAAGTTGGGAAAAAATTAATTTATGATATATGTATCATACAATCTCAAAACAATACCCTCAAATCTCAAGCACAATTAAATAACACTTGAACCCTATACATTTATCTACTGTTTATTAGTTTATCCACCTATTTCCCAAAGCTGAGCAAAGATTTCATTTTGTAACAAAATAGTAGAATAAAAATGCATACCGTGCTTATTCGAATCTAAGCCGTTATCGATTCTAAGCTACATCCCAAATTCTCAACACTTTTTTTTAGAAAAAAATAAAAAATAATATAAAATGGTTTATCAATCCAATATTTTCAAAAGGCAAAGTAATAAGAAGGGATTAATTAATTTATTTTACCAGTATTAAAAACTTGTAAATGCTTGTATAAACCCGTAATTTTTCTAACTATCAGTATCATGTTCGATTAATCCCATTCAACAAATTTTTTTGCCTTCAATTCTAAGCTGTACCTAATTTTCAGCAGTATTAACATTGGAAAAAAAGTGCAGCTTAGATTTGAATAAACCTGGTAATTGGAATATTACACCTTCAACATTCCAATTATCCACTTTCTCAAATCAAAAGATGTTGACCAAAGTCATGATACGCAACCAATAGTGCAAATCATTATCATGCATCTTTAAACATAATAATAATGACAATGACAGCATTTGGTGATATTTTGAACAGGTAATGCCTTTCAATTTTGCGGAATCGATCAGTGGTATAATTCATAAGTATCCCTTAAAAAATTATTTCTTAATTTGTAATTGCTGGCTATATTTTTTAAGCTACTCGTGCATGCAGTGCAAAGAATATTTCACCTCCCACAAAAATATTAAAATTGGGTCAGTTTAATTTCTGAACACTCTTCAGAATCTCTGATTTATTATTGGAAACCAAACTCAACAGTGTTAAAGATGAAAAAGAGAATATTTAGTTTTATGACAGGGTAAAATTTTATTCAATACTGGAAAAACTATTTGTACTACAATAATTTTTCCTTAAAAAATAATTTCTGTTCACAGTTTATAAAAAGTATTTAAATTCTACAACCAATTGTCATTTTAAAACTAAATAAAAATTAAATTGAATGTTCAAAAGAATAAATTAAGTTGGCTGTATTACCATATTTTCAAAAATGGACATTCTCTTTTCTCGGCGTATATTAAATTATATATTGTTAAATGTAACCAGAACACAAGAAAAGATGCAAGCGTTTCAATAATTAATAATGTATTATATATTTACAAATATTTCTAGTAGAAATTGAACACTTATTACAAATTAATATGTGTTACAATAGCACTAAAAAACAAACAAAATTAGTAAATTGTACAGTAATAGAAAGAAAAATTACTTCAGAAACAATCATTTGTAATTATAAAACAATAGCGCCAGAAACGCAATAAAACTTCATATATACTTTCAATTAACCTTATTATAAGATCCTGTTGACTATTTTTACAGCTAAAAAAG
>BMAV01028039.1:225228-275119 GCA_019973955.1 Trichonephila inaurata madagascariensis
TTCTGGACTTTTTATTTAATGATTTTCCAATGATCATTAATTAATAAATTTAAAAGCGATCATCAGAGTCATAAATTTAAAATGAATAAAATATTTAAGTCAAGAAAAAAATAGGACATGATTTTGTCAAGGAGAAAAATCTACAAAAAAAATATATATTTATATCTTTAAAATATTTCATATCTTATAAAAATGATTTCAATTTTAATTTTGAAGTCAGCATAAAACTCAAGATGTAATTCAGCTTAAGCAACTGAAAATTAAATACTAAATTTGTAATGAAGCAATATTGTTCTTTCAAAATGTAGTAATAAAAAAAAAAAAAATCAAGCAACACATGTAAAAAAAAAAAGCTGAATTTTTTTCCCCACACAAATATTGAAATTAACTGTTAATACAATCATTACCTTCTAAATAAGTAAAACAGGTTTCAAAATAAAAAAGAAACTCAAAACTTAATGCAATTAAATTCTTGTCTACTACATAAAATAATAAATAAACCCCTGATTTATAACAAATGCATGAAATAAAAGATACAGTAATTCTTTATATAACAAGCAGTTTTTAATAATTTTTACATTTTGAACTTTCAATAGTAACAAATTTCCTTAACAGTTATAAACAGGACAAATCTCTATACAAATACATAACTCTCTATCAGTCGAACAAACTTAACAAACTCTTATACAATAACATTTCATAAATATATTGACAAACAAACTCAACACATTAATTTAAAGAAAACTTCTTATACTATTAGTACAAATATTTTATGCAATAATACAAACCAACATAACAAACAATAAAAACTCACTCCAACAGCATTCTTTAAGATCATTTAATTAAGTAAAGATAATCATATCAAGTAGAGTATTTTGATCCTTATTACGGCACATTCAGAGGTTTTAAAGTAATTTATAGTGAAACATCCATAAACAAAAGGCTCTAAACATTGAAATACATAAATTAAAAGCATTTAAATATTTTTCATTAACTTATTTAATTATTGTTTTAAAACTGTGATAAAAAATCATTAATGTTAAAAAGTTATGTTATACGTTGTATTACAAAGATATATTTTAAGATCTTAAGATAATATAGTAGTCTATAAAGAATACCAGAAAATTACCATAAAAACTCAATCAAAATATAAATATTTCACAAAATGTTCCATTCAAAAAATTTACTCTTCAAGAAAAATATAATTTTTCAAAAAAGTCTGTAATGTATTAAAAATGTTCTATTTTTTATTAACATATGATAATATGTGATGTTTATTTTATTAGCCATTAAAAATTTAGAATTAACTCGAAATTAAACTCAGAAAAATCTCAATAATAACATAAGATTAACTTAAAAATAATATTTTGATTAAAGAATAAGGTAACATAGCAATAAACTCTTTTGTCTTGTTTATAAATCTATCCTTTAACAATTAATTTTACACAAAAAAGGAATTAAAATCAAATAATCATTTATAATCAATCATATATACATATATAAACATAGACATTTTTTTTAAAAAAATGGTCACAAAGAAATTTTTTCTCACTTATTTACACAAGTTATGATAATTTAAGCTCTAATTTTTTTAAATTATAACAAATATACAATATATTCTAACTAGCTCACAATGTACAGTATCAACAATAAAATTTAATCAACAAAACTGATAATTTAATAACAATACAGTTATGTTTTACAAACAAACAGAATTCAAGAACCCACAGAATTATACATTCAAAGAGATTCACAGTAATATGAGAAATAGTAGTTGTTCATAATTACAAAAAGTAGATAGGATAGTTTGTTACAGATTAATATGATCGAAGAATGAATTTGAAAAAAAAATTAATCTAGATAAAGATAATTTAAGAGTATTTTAAAAGATTTAATGCAACAAAAGATTAGTATATTAGCTTGATATTTAATATAATTATCAAAAATTCTTATAGTTACTTATTAACTACTTTTACAATATAAAACTTAATGTGAATAATGTATAAAACAATAAACTTCACAAAATGTATTAAATGTAAGACTTCTATATTTATAATTAATTAAGAAAATTATATACAACTGATAAAACAATTTTTACAGACATCTTAAAAATTTATTCATTTATACAAATATTGTATTAGAATACTAAAAGTTAGCATATATTATGTACTGGAAATTCCAATAAAGACTTATCAGTTTATAAATATCTGTGTCTTTTAAGTAACTATAATCATATAACTTCAAAATGATATTTTAATTCTAAAAACCCATTTTACATACATTAGGTACATAATATAATTAGAAATTAACCCTTTTAGTGCTGAAGAGTTTTCTTATATATATGCTAAAAGTGCGGAATGAAATGTGTAGTAATTTTTGGTATAAAACAAGAGAAGCGAGATAGCGCTTCGACGCACTCAAACGGTTAAATTTATTTTTAGAAATATTGTTTAAAATTACAAAATGTTATTCTTTTATTGGAAAAAAAATGAATAAATCTGGTTTAAACAAAACAGAATTAATAGATGAAATTAGTAATAATATACCTGTCTCAGGCTCTGGCAACTTTCCTTCCTTCCCAAAGGGAAGGACAAGACAACAAGTAATAATATTAATAAATAACTAATACGCATGTAAATAAATCTCGTGAAGCACTGTTAATTATACATTCCATTGTATGTTAATTTTTAAATTGCAATATTGTTTGTATTGAAAAAAAATATCAACATAAAAATAACATTAAGAATTTTGTATCTAAACTATTAACTACATTTAAATAACAAGACTAACAAAATATATTTAGGTAATAATTCAATCAATACTTTAATAATATAGCAAATAATCATGCATTTGTACATTTGAAACTCAGAACTTAGAAATATATAGTAATACATATAAAA
The DNA here is from genome assembly GCA_019973955.1 of Trichonephila inaurata madagascariensis. Taxonomy (NCBI): domain Eukaryota; kingdom Metazoa; phylum Arthropoda; class Arachnida; order Araneae; family Nephilidae; genus Trichonephila; species Trichonephila inaurata. The sequence goes on from BMAV01028039.1 coordinate 228,129, forward strand.
TAGTTGCATTCAAATTGATATTACTCGAAAGTTGCCTAACTTAATCTAATTGAAACTATTCTCAACTTCATAAAGAAATTAATGAGACTACAAATTTTTAATACAATAATTATGAAAATTATTTTATGAGAAAAATATGACCTAAGTAATTAGTTTTAATTCAAATAAGATCAACCACAATCGGCAATAGAAAGTATTGAGAATATGAAAGTTAAACTTATTTTTTTGTTCCTTGTTACAATGTATGTCAGTAATATGCTAACTCATATCTATATCTGTTTTTATCATGGAGAAATAACTAATACAATTTCAAGCAGTTTTCAATTTTGAGAATAAGAATCCATTGATTAAAAAAATATTCCTTACATTTTTAATGAAAATTTTTTTATGTCTCTATAACTTTTACCATCAGTTTGATACTTTTTCTGAACAATAAAATTATGGGAAATCTATAATGTTGTCAATTTAATTACAGCTCTTATTATTTGATAATTTGATGATATTTGTTTTAATTCATACATTTTTGTTTATTAACAAAATTCCTTTAACTAATGTATATACAAATATTCCTAATATTATACTTCAATAATATACATATATCATTCAAAGGTAATAAAAATAAAACTATTTAATATTCATTATTCAAAAGCATTTTTAATATTCAAAAGGAGTAATATGAAACAGTAATGGATATTGAAGTTTTCTTCAACAGCATATTAGAAATACTTTGTCTTATTTATCACACCAATATTTAAATCACAGTCAAAAAGATTAAGTATAAAAATAATCATCCCAAATTTAAATAAAATCTATTTTTAAAAAATGAGTTTCAAGTTCAAATTATATTCACATTAATTTATGAGAAATTATTGAATAAAACTTTTTTTTATGAATGAGAATAAATGAATAAATATAAATAAGCTAATTGTCCAGAATGAAGATGAAAAAATTGATTAATAAAACCCTAATATAATAGGTAAACTTTTACTTTAAAAGCAGTTCTATAAAATGCTTTTTGTATAAATTTTTTTAAAAATCATGTAAAATGACTTTGTGAGGTAGAAATCTGATACTTTTTTAAAAAATGATTCAAAACTCAATTTCAACATTCAAATCCATTACAATTACATTGTTATTGTAATGAATACTAAATTTTCACTAAACAGTACATGTTCGATCATGAAGATATTCATCCGTCATAGATGTCTGAGTAAGTTGCTCTTGTTGAAGTTGATTAAGAAGTAATTCTCTTTGATGCCGTTCTTCATTTTCAGCATCTCTTAACCATTTCTAAAAATGTTAATCAAATAATAAAAATCATAAGAGAGCTAATCTAAAACAGAGATCAACAAATAAATAAGCAAAACAAAAAATATATACCTTTACTTCTTCAGCATACATTTTCAAGGAGAATGAGAATTTTGTACGAGTTCGTGTACCTCTAAAAACTACTTGATCAGAAGTCTGATCATTTGCCAAAGTCATTAGCTGTGCTTTAGATAAATACATTTTTGAAGCATGGCAGAATTCAATTTCTCGTTGATTCAGTCCAACATCAACTCTAACAAGAGTTTCCTCTAAAATTTAAGAAAAATTCATTAATAAATAAAGCACATTCTTTTAATATGAAATGCATCACTAATTTTAATAAAATATATTAGAAGAAATATATAAATTTTTAAAAAAATATTTTCATTTTTAAAAAATCAGTTTGGTTTTTTGGAACAGATAAGATATAGTTTAGACTAGTGGTTCCAAAGGTACGGACCCCCTAGTGTCCCCAGTATCATTCAAGGGGTCCATGGAAAATTAAAATTGATTTTGAGGTCTTTGAACATTGTCAGAGGGTCCATGTAAGATTTAATGTAAAATAAAATTGTGGTCCATTTTTACTATTATGAAAAATTTAAATAATAAATAAAACAGCGATTTTTATGTTCTAAGTAAAATATAAATATAGGCGAGTGCTTAAAATACAGTTTATTACTTAAGTACTGAACGTTATGTAATACCTTTTGTGAAAGAACATTGACAAAACTTATTTCCACTGATTTCTAAACATCTAAGCGAGATGACGATGTACTGCATGCTTTTTATAACATTTCTCTATTGATTGCAAAGTCCGGAAAGCTGTATATTATAAATGAAGAACTAATTTTACCAGCTGTAATTGAGGTAATACACACACTGTTGCACAAACCAGCTTTTGACAATATAAAAAGAATTCCACTCAGTAATAACACAGTACAAAGAAGGATTGATGAAATGGCTCAGTGTGTAGTAAATTCTTTATGCGAGTATTTAAAAATATCTGAATTTTTTATATAGCTTGTCAAATCCAACTTACCAGGGAACGAAGTTTTACTTTTAGCTTATGTAAGTTTGTAAAAGAAGAAAAATTGCCAAGAATTGTTATTTGCAAAATGTTTGGAAACTGATACTAAAGGTGAAATGTTATTTACTGAATTAAAAAGTTTTTTCGAAGTAAAAGCTATATCCTTGAATAATATCATTTCTGTTGCTACTGATGGAAGTACATTGGTTTCACACAGAAGTACACTGGTTATCTAAAAGTGCATGTTTAAATCGATTTTATGCATTTGATTCTGTGTTGGAATTCCTGAAAAGCAAAGACAATGACTTGGGACACAATTAAATCAGTTATTACAAATTAATTCAGTTATTGAATCAAAACGTAAATCGATTTCAAGTGTTAACTCATTTGAAACAGGAGATTCAGTTGCATGAGCTGTTAGTAATGCAGTGGGATTTGAAGCATCAAGTCTTTTAAGCAGGTCCACTATTAATTTACAGCATTTAATTGAAGGAGGACCTCTAGCAAATTCTATTCCTGAGATGTTGCTTATACCATTGTGTAAGAAATGCTGTAAACCACTTAGATCTGTGCGACGTTCTTCCTTATGAAAAATGAGAGCTGCACTTAATTTTTTACTTAGAGCACTTATAATTGCATTAAAAAAATCTATATACATATTTCATTTAAAAAATATATAAATTTTCTGAGAATTACATTCTTAGAAAATTTTGATGAGAAAAAAATTTTAAGATATAATTGAAACAAAAATTAAATCCCGGAATCCCAAGGCAGCAAACCCTATCGCAAAACTTTTTCTGAACACATAAAACTTGGGAAGAGGAGGATGTTCTCAGTTTCTGATTCCTTTCGATATTGCAAAATAGAGATGATTTCCTTACTTACTGTCCACCCTTATGACTCTTAATGCAGACCTGAACCAAAGATTTGAAGACATTCTTCACATGGATATTTCTTCACTTGGGAGTTGAACCCACTTAGGGGTGGATAAACTCAGATCCAAAACACAGATGAATCCATACTTATACAGCAACATGTTATCGAAATATTCACAAATGAGGAACTTAGACCCCTGTTTAAACAAGGATATCACAAATTCTGGTTACAAAAAAAAGTTCCAATTTTGTATCCTGCATTATGAGTTATTGTACAGAAGTTGTTGACTGCTTTCTCCTCTTCGTATTTAGTAAAAAGTGGATTCAATGCTGTTATAAACCTCATTACAAAAAAAGAGAAACCAACTAGAAATTAGTGTTTATGGGGATTGGTGGTTGCTACTCATAAACATTGAGTCTGACACAAATACACACATAACATCTCATCAAGTTCATCCAAGTAATTAAGTTTTTTAAATTTGATTTTAAACAAAAGTTATGATTTCAATAAATACTCCTTCAACAAAACATTTTTTTTAATTTGTAATTTTTATACTATGCATTCATGTAGCTTTTTCACTTGGAAGTCCATGGACAAGTCTTGACTATAAAAGGGGTCCATGGGTCAAAAAAGTTTGGGAACCAATGGTTTAGACTGATTATTTAAGCTTAGTTTGATAGATCTTGAAAACTTAGTTTATGCACCTTTAAATCTTACCACATTAATTGAAACTTAGTTGATATTTAACAAGTTACAAAAGTATTCTTAAACAACAAGCTAATATACATAATATTTTGAAACAATTTCGTTTAAGAAAATAATCCTAATAAAGTAATAAAAACACCAAATACACAATGATATAAACTTTTCTCCAAGCAGTAATTTATCTATGTTTAAAAATTGAGATCCGAGTACAATAATGATCTCAATTTTAAAAAATGATTTATAAAAATCAAGAACATAATAAAATTATAGAAATGGAAAAGATTTTTTAAAGACTGCTTAAAATTTGACACTGATAATATCCTAAAATATTCAAATTGCATAAGTTAAAAAAAATTCTGAGAAATATAATTGAAAAATATGAGGTCATTGAAGTTGGAAAGAGATACTACTTGTTTTAAACAAAATCTGTTCTAATAATAAAATTAAGTTAAAAATAGCAAAGCTTAAATTGAATTAAGCCATAATACTCTTTAAAACAGTTTTATATTTACTGCAATCAATAGTTTTTAATTCATATAAAAAATTTAAGATAAAATTTGAATTGATTTATTTTTAGAAATATCATTATAATAGGAAAATTGCAGATGTTTCCAAAAGAAAATTTTTCCTGCTAGAATTAGGATTATTTACATTAATCAAAAAAATATAAATAGCATTTAAAATATGAAAATAGATTATTTAATATGAAATCAATAAGTAAAAACACAATTAATTTGAAATTTCTATTACTTCCACTTATTACAATACAATTATAATATTTTAAATATGTTCACAATATGAATCACAACAGATAAAAATACTAAGTTGTTTTTAACACTCATTTGTAAATATACTCACTATCCATATCTCCTGTAAGACGTTTATATTGTATACGAAAGAGGAAAGCTTCCAATACAAATGCCACAACAATATTGATAACAACCTGAAAAGATTAAAATTAATATATATATATATGTATGTAAGGATAATTAAATTAGATTAAAAATTAAATTCTCTATCTAGCACTTAACTCATCTTTTTCATTTCATCTTCAAGTATCAAACTAATCACCCATTTATTTCTTCTGAACATATGGCCTAGCCAATAAACATGTCTAATTCCAGATCGTTATATTTAATAGCCCTATATGTCAGCATTAACTTTCAAGTGCTCTCATGAAATCCGTGATCGGTGTCTTAAGTGTTAACCCACTTAACATGTTCGGTGGTGTTCGTTTCTCTCTCTGCCTCTTTGTGTCAGAAGATGTCTAACTTTGATAAAATAAAGTTCCCTTTTAAAAACTAAGTCTGTTTCTGGTTCACAAATCACGTCATATATATATTTTTTAAAAAATAAAATAATTTACAAAATAAAAAGAAATAAAATATCTCAATTTCTTTGCAAAATTTAGTACATTTTTCCAAATTAAAAAGGCTGAAACTGAAAGCATTACTTACCATTGTTACAATGTAAAAGGACATGAAATAAAGTCTAATCCATCCTGTAGCAACACTGGCATATCCATTCATTATAATAAACCAATTGTTAACAACCATCAACTCAAAAAGAGTGACTGAAAAATAAAACAATATTCTTTTTAGAACCATATGTAATTTTAGATACATTTATCAAAAAATATTCAATATTAAGTTTTTTTTTAGAAAAAAATTAACATATAAATTGAGAAACATAGTTTTATTTTATAAACAAACACAATAATTAGAAAAATGATTGTACTATAATTGTACTCCACATATATATTCAAAACTTAAGATAAAGAGATAGAAAAAAAATTCAAGATGGATGTCACATCAGCTAAAAGCATAGCTTTGCTGAGGATTGCTTTTAGTTGAGTTTAAACCAGTTTTAGTGACTGACAAACCTTCCCACTTCTGTTTTTAGTATTAAGAACCCTAAGATTATAGTGGGCAGATTTTTTTGGATCAATTTTTATTACTGAATATAGGCACAGACATAAAATGCACACAGCATACATCAACAAGTTATGGTCATATCAAGTTATCTATAAGCAACTTCAAATATACAATGTTCAAGATATAAATTTTCAACATTCAAGTTTCAAGAAGAAGAAAAAAGTCTCATTACAACTGAATTCTTACACTAAAGAGTATATTATTAAAATATTATATATGTATATTAAATAAAACTATAAATAAGTTTCTGAATATTTTAAAATATTAAAAAAAATCTAAATGATACACATTTCTTATTACTTTCATGAAATTGGAAGTATTGCCACCTATATGTTCAGGAAAAGGAATTATTTGTAAGTGAAAAGAAATTTTGGAAAACTATGTAGAACTAATAATAATTTGTTTTATAAAGTACCACAGAAATATAAAATAGCTCAACATTAACTCATATTGGTTAAGTATTCATTAGAAAAGTAACGTTTTATTAAATAAATGGGTTTTTTTTTATTCTACATAATTCTTAAGCAAATTATTATAATCTTTTATTTTATCCGATTTTTGTGTCGCTAAATATTTCTCGTCAATCTATATCATTATGTTGTTACTTTTCCAAGTTAAAAAGAGTATATGTTGCTTTTCCAAAACAGTACTTTAATAATATTGAAGTTAAAATTTACTCTTTAATGATAAATGTAAGTGCAAAATATATACAGTAAAGTCCCTAAAATTTGGCACTCAATAACCCAGCGGTTTGGATCACTCAGCCACATCTTTGTAAGTCGAAAAAATAGTGATTCCAAAACAATACCGAGCAAGACAAGATCTGATGCAGAAATTATTGCTGTTGTCCCAGTTTATGAAAAAATTCTTTAAATTGATGAACATGTTAGCATTGAGGAAACCGCACAGACTCCTAAAGTATCACACAGTGAGAGACTAAAGGCTGTTGAAACCACCCGTCAGTATTTTGAACAAGGCACGTTGGTAATGAACACTGTTCCTTCATCGTCTTCATGATAAAGCAGCAAAACGTAGAGTACAGTACAAAAGACACAGCAGGACATTACACATTTCTTTAAAAAAAGTTGCAGTTTTTGTAAGGTCGGCTACTTAATTTTCATTATAGACAGCTTTATGCTTTCATAAAGTATTTTTCTGAGGTGCGTCTGATCAGGTAAATTACTGTATACTACATATTCATTAATTTTCATGAAGTAAAAGCTCTAAACTTCATAAAGTATGTACTTTTTCTTTGTTTAAAAGTATTTGGGCAATTTATTTTCTGTTGTATTCTTAAGTAAACAATACATACAAGTGCAGTACATTATTTTCTGCGAAACACTCATTTTTATCCTTTTTTAATCCCATTCTTGATAACCCGACATTTTCACAAATTATGCCACCCTTGGGTTCACATTAGGCCAAGTTTTAAGGACTCTATTGTATAGGTGATATTTTAATTATAGTTTAATATCTAGAAATTTTGTATTATTAAATTTACTCTTTGAATCAAATTCAACTAGTTGGGATAAAAACTTATATATTTGATTTTGAATTCTTATTTTTGTCAAAAAAAGATAAGGTCATGAATAAAAGGCGAATACATAATAGCAAAATATAGCCTGTAGGCTCATTTTGTAATAAACTATTAATCTGTTTATAATAATTTCATTGTAGTAAATATAATTTTCTTGTAGAAAAAGTCTGATAAAAGTGAGTCAAGCTTGTCAGAAAATTTATCACAATGTATTACATTAAATTTATTTTATTCAAAGATTTCTAATAGTATTTTAATTGTATTATTAATATCAAAAGAGATGAAAAAAATCTTCAAAATCAAAATTATGCACAGGATAAGTTTCCCTGATTTCAGGCAATCAATTTAATTATTTTTAATAGCTGCTGTAGTATTACGTTTATTTCATTGTAGCCTAAATGATACTTTGAAGCATTTTTTCTTCATTTGCTAAGGAATGTATTCAATACCCTAGTAACAGTTCAAAACTTAATAGTTCTCTTGCAAAATTTAAGAATTAAAGAACCATTGTGGATAAAAAAATTAATGTGAATTACCAATTTTTTATAGAATGTTGCAATATGGTTATTAATTTCTCAATTACTAATTGCAGTTTTTAAACTTTTGTTTAATGTCTTATGTCTTTGAAAGTTCTGTTAATATGTTTTGTAAAATTATATTTCTTTAGATCAACGATACTCAACCTGCAGCCCACAGGGCCTTTTTAAGTGGCCCGGTCATGGCCCATTGCTCTGAGAAATTTACTTATTTAAGAACATTGTATTAAAAATTTGGTGGGAAATACTTTGTCAAGAAATCAAATATATCATTTTGGCTTTTTGCTGTCGGTGTCGTATGGGCACGAATTGGAGTTCTTTTTCTATTTGGAACGGTTACGGTTAGAGATAACAGACAACAGTGGAGTAGCGACATTTTTATGGATGGAGAATTAATTTTTAACTATCTTTCATATCATGCAAGTGAACAATATTTGAAGAAAATATATCGTTTCAAGACGACCGGATCAGTAATTATTTGATTTGTCACGAAAGTGCTGTATTTAAAAAATACCAATAAACAGGAATCCTTCAATCACACTTTTCCTGGAAGATCTCTTAAGAGATGATAAATAGGCTTTCTTGAATAATCTTTGCAACAGAAACAAAGTGTTTTGTCAGTGGTAATATCACAACAGTAACCAAGACATTCTATGAAGTTTGTTATATTATTGGTAATCATATGAAACCTTTTACTGAGATGCAGAAATTGAGAAAGAGTGTTTCTTAAATAGCTCTAATTTAGTGTTAGTGATAAAAAATAAAAAATATATTAACATAGAAAAATTAAACACAGATTAAATTAATTCATAAAAAATAATAAATATCCATAGACGCACAAAAAGTTATTCATGTATACTTCAAAATAAAGTGAAGAGCTTTCTAACATGTTTTAATATAAATATTCTCATTTCACACAATTTTAATTCAATACTGTTCAAATACTTCACTAAAGAAATACAAAATCAATAGTGTCTCAAAGTATATATATGTTAATTTATAAAAGAATCTATCCCATACAATAGCTTTACCACATTACATGTCTACAATAATTATGCATAAAAAAATAATATCCATCTATTTTCAGAGAAAACTTCTGAATTTGAACAATTGTTCAACTCTTTACCAACTAATAGCTGCATGAGATAAGTGAGTTTAATAAATAAGCAAAAATGTAATAAAATTATATAGAACATTATATTTTGAAAAAATAATCAATTTTTAAGATGAATTTCATAATTTTATATTTAGGCATCTGTAATTTACAATTTTTTGTAAATTAACTTTATTTTTGTTTATACTTGTAAATATGGAAGCAATTACTTTGTAACCTTTTTCATTTTACTGGATTGGCAATAATCCGTTTTTTGACATCAGACTAGTTGCAACGTTTTGACTTTAGCGACAACTAAGCCTAACAAATAAAAGTGTTTCTTTGAAATTTTTAAGCCATTTTCTATAATTTAACAACAAAGAACCAAAGGTTCATAGCAAATTAATTAAAAGTTTCAATATTTGTAGAAGCACATTTCAAAAACACAAGATAAATAAAAAAAAAAAGTTTTTTCAAAAGTATTCTTACTTTGACTAGTTATAAAATCATCAAAATTATTCAGATAGTAATATCCGTCAAGTGAACTGTCATTATCAAAGCGATAAAATTGCTCAACTGTTGTGTTTCTAAAAATATTGGAAGTTAAGAAGTTGATTATTAATTTAAATTTATAGATCATGTATAGTTAAAATGTAACACAAAATGATCACATAAATTGATATCTTACTTGCAACAATTCACAAGGTCATAGCCAGATAATACTTCCATTCCAATAATTCCAAAAAAATAATACAGAATTACCAAAACACATGCAACGCTTAAAAACCGAGGCAAAATAATGAACAGCGTTCCTAAGACATCTCTGTATCTCTTTTTAAGTTTAAATAATCTACAAAAAAAAATATATATATATATATATATAAATTATAGAAAAACAAAATGAAAAAAAAAAGCAAAAATCAAATAAAATATAAAGAATTGAAAATTTTTTTTACCTCAAAAGTCGCAATGTTCTAAGAATTGACACATAAGAGAATGGAAAACGAAACTGCTCAGCTATTAAACCAGCAATAGACATAAGTGTTACTCCAAAATCAAATCTAAAAATAAGGATTAAATTTAAAATAACAAAAAAATCATATTTGATGCAACAAAATTTTTTATAAAACTGAATTTTAAATAAGTAAAAGACTAGAAAACATTATTAGATATCGACTACATTTTCAAATACAACTGATTAATTAATGTTATAATTAAAAATGCATATAATTTTGAGAATTCACTTTTTTAAATAATGGAATGGTAAAAGTATAAATAAAAATAGATTATCATAAGAATAACTTCCAGTTTCAATTGTTTCACAAAACTTTAAGTATCACATTATAACCTGGAAATGAATTTTAAAATAACATAAGCATTTTAAGATTATACTCTAAAAAGATGAGCTATTGAATTAAAAGTACATATATGCATCTATTTTCAATTAATATAAGAAATAATCATGATGTTTACATTAAGATAAGTAATTATCTAAAAATATCTTAAATTTCAACTTTGAAAATTATTGACCATATATCTCCATTCATGTTTTAAAAAATATTTCAACTTAGCAAAGACAGCATTAATAGTTAAAATAAAAGAATTTATAACGGAACTTGTTCAATTTTTCTACAAATAGAAACAACCCATTTCCAACTGATTTCTGAGAAAAAAGCAATACATTAGAACGTATCCAAACGTATCCGTAGTCGTTTATCTGAACGTTAATTATCCGGAGCATCAAATATCCAAACCAGTTTTTTCAGAGACCTTGCAGTGAAAAAACGAAGGTGCATAATGGTACAGCGAAAAATAAGTGATTATTTTCTACAATAAAGGTAAAATTGCGACATTTTGCACCTATTTTGTTTTTTCTTCAAGCACGTTTCTCGCATGTAATAATTTTCAATATTCATATAATGTCCGGTTTCATATACTGCATGGATCGCATTCGGTTTTCAGTTATCTGAAAAATTGCGTATCTGCATGGTATCCGGTCCCAATTGATTCGGATAAATGACGTTCTACTGTATTATGTTTTTGATATATACAAAAACACATACCATACTTGGCAACTTTTGAAAATGACAAATCACACATGAATAACATTTTAAGCAAATTCTTAAAGTAACACATAAACATTTTAAATTTTATAAAATAATGCATGACACATAATTTTTTAAAAAGTAACATAAAGAAAACTTTACAATATAATTTAATAAGAAAATTAATCACTTGCATCAAGTTGTTTGATAAAAACTCGTACACAAAGGTAAATTTAAAGGTAATGTGCTTAGTTATATACAAGAAATGACTTTACAATAGCACTGCTTTAATAAAAAGTACAAAAAAGAAAACCCCTCAACATTTAGATTACATTTACATATAAACAAAAATCATTACACATACAAAAATTAACAATCAAGTTAAAAGTTGATATCAAGATTGCAAACAAGTGATAACCATCGAGTACAAGAAAGTTTTAGAATTTTATAGATAGTAGAATAGACCTATGAGCATTTCATCAACTTTTAACCCCTTTCGCGACGGGCAGTGCAGGCATTCTTCACGGACGCATCTCAAGGCTGGGCAGTACAAATGTGACTTTTCAGCTGGAACGTCTTTTAATGACCCCTAGATGGAACCCTATGTCCATTATATTGAAATCGAACGTAGTTAGAGTAACCTGACCTTCAGTTAGTTTATATTCTGCCTGGATTTGATATTTTGCGCATCAGCTGAGTTGGGGGAGGGGAGGATCAAAATGTAAATAAATAGATCGTAAAATTTCCACTTGATATAAAACATTCTCGTTTGTAATAACTCTCCAAATGCTTTTTTTCTTTTTCTTAACAACGTGGAGTGTTTTAGAGTCAGTTTTGTTACAGTTTTTGTTGTTTTTGGATATATTTTGCGTACTTTTCTTATTTCAAAAACCTTAACTTCAGATTATTATTTGATGGTTTTGAAAGCCTTTTCCTAAGCTTAATCTGAACAAAAAGGGTAAAAAAAGCCAAAGTGTATAGTCACAAACCGTGTATAAATAAATAAAAAAAAAAAAACGTAACAAACATTTTATGCTTGCAAATCATACAATGTAGGACTTAGCGTTTCTCTATGCTTCAAGATTTTCCATACTCAGTCTTCATTTTAATTTTGCTATTTCTTTTTGTAAATAATCTTTGTCATAATTTTTTTTATTAATTTGAAAGTGTATTGATGTGTTTTGTCATTGAAAATTTTGGAAAAAAATGAATAGTGCTCACAAAATATATTTCCCAAAGTAAATCATATTTTTTTATATAACTTCATGTAAGTTAAAGGAAGAACGTTATTATATTCTAGTTTTAATGTAACTGACAACTTGTGTAAAAATCTAAAGGGGTACCAAAAATTATGATGTTAGGACTGAAATCATATTATTTATGCGTTTTTTTCTTAAGTTAGGCTTAGAGACAAAAACGTCTCGTCCTGAAGTGAGTAGTCCCTACGCATTCACCCCGTCCCTAGCGAGCGGCTCGCAGAAAATCGCCCCGTCCTGAACAGGTTAAAGATAAAGAAGCTCTGCCATTTTCTCATGCCAAATGTATTACATGAAATGAATATCCCATAATTAAATGGTTATTTTTTTTTCTTTAAATAAGTAACACCCTTTTCCATCTTGAATTACTAGATAACTCTCAGCCATAAATGAAACTTAACATTCAAAGAGTATCCAATATGTTTTAAATGCATCTATAATAAGTTCATAATAAGTTTTCCTATGAAATTCCCAATCAAATTTGGAATTTCAAAAAGGCCACTTTAAATTAGACATTTTGTAAGATCAAAGTAAATTAATGCAATGGGATGCAATATTTATTATTATTGCCATCAAATGCTGCAGAAAAGTGATCCTGTTTAATGCATTTAATCATAAGTTCTTTCAGACAAGAAACTAGTTCACTAATTACAGCATGTGTTTTAGTCCTTTCCATATCCCTACTACTTGGCAATGTCACACTATAAAAATATTTTCCGAAAAGGGGACCAATATGATCAAATGCTGTCAAAGATACAGTATATTCTACGAATAACCATTAATACTTTTGACACTGAACATCATCCTTAAAAAAAAACGATCCAATTTTGAACAACTGCAACTTGATTTTTTATTTGCAACAACTTTGGAGTTTTCGCTTGATGCATATTGGCCACCGTGAGAAATGCATATATCAGAATGACATACATCCCAAATGAATATTTTTCACCTTTGAGATTCAGTAATGCAATCAAATTTCTTTTGATAGCATTCCTTTACATTTAATAGTATATTTGGCCCTTATTAGGCAATGAGGTAAACAGAACAATCAATGAAAACATTGTTCTGCCATATGAAGCACAGAGAATGCAAATATGTGCAAAGCCCAAAATGAGTTTTAAAAAATTGCTACAGAGGAAGAATAAAGAATAAGAAAATAAGAATGCTTTGCTTAATGGAACTGTACCTCAGAATCGACTAGGAACCAATAGTTAATGAAATACAACATACTGAAGGAAGAACAAACTTCATAAATCTTTTAAAAACTTAAAGACAATGAGTTTTTTGATTTTCATCTACTTATTTCTTAGTCATTGTGAATATAAAATGATAAATAAGAGCTGTTGGAGAGAAATAGTTAGTGGATGATGGAAATTTTGTAAAAATGCATACAAATGAGTGATCTGGGTGTAACAGCATAAAAAAAAGGCTGAAAAGTGTGAATCTTGTGCTTAAAGTGTAAAAGTTGGCAGGCATGACAAAATAAATTTGAAGTCAGAAAGCTGTAATAAAGCAAATGTTAAAAATACATACCGATTCCATCTTGAGCCAAAGTACTCAAAAAATCCCAAGCCTATTATTTTAAGTGATACTTCAATAGTATAAACTATGGAGAAAAATGTACATATATCAATAAGGTACATGAAAAATCTTGCAAACACAGAAACAATGATAATTTTGTTAGTTAATTGATGTTGATGATAATGATGTTTGTTAATTCATCAATACAATTATATTTAAATTGAATTATATTTTTAAGCAAGTTTTAAAACTAATATCTTTAATATTAAGTGGACAATAATTAAGTTTTCTTCTAATATATTGAATTAATAGACAAAAATATAAAGGAATAATATAAATATTCCATGTATATAAATAAAATGGCATACACATTTTGAAATTAATAGTAATTATGATTTGAAGATAAACATTTGAAGGAAGTTCTGTTTTGTTACAACCATAAAAAAAACATTTTTTTGCTACTTTATTTTATTTATTTTAATTTATTAAAGTAGATATTTTTTTTCCAATTAAGTATAACATATTTCTTAAAAAAAACTTGCACACATCTTAAACTCGCACCAGTGCCGGTTTATCCAATGGGTGCTTGGGGCAGGCAGAGGGACTCAGAAGGGCCCAGATAAGCTGGACTTAATCAGATTTTCTGGTAATAAAATTTGATCTTCCAGTGCTACAAGGGCATGTAGATCTTCTGTGCCTAGGGCCCAAAATGAGCTTAAATTGACACTGACTAGCATGTATAATTTCTTAAACGCATTCATTTAAAGATTTTCCAGGTTTAATAAATTCTTTCTCCTCTGGTAAAAAGTGGACAATTAGAGAGAATCTGTTATAAAAAAAATTCAGAAATTAAACTTAGATATATGCATAATTTTGAAGGGATAGGAGAAAGCCACATTCCTACTCACTGAATCACATTTGGGAACAATGCTTTTATGTGGGTATGGAATCTATGGTCTCTTACATATGTGACATACTATATATATATAAAGGAAGTTCAAAAGTCCCAGACACATTTGAAAATTTAATATAAAAACAATTCATGTTTGGGCCAAAATGCTTCACGTGATGAAATTTTTTTTGCATGTTTTATGTAAATAAGCTATTGCATCACAATGCAATTACTAGAGGAATAGGTTAATATAAAAAAGAAAGTTATGAAATTAGGTTAATATAAAAAAGAAAGTTATGAAATTATCTCTAAGACAGTATTATAGATGAAATTGCTTGTGAATACTTGCAGAAAAAAATGTGATTTAATAGATTTTAAATGTGAGATGATAGTAGGAGCATGAAACTTGACCTGTGTTAAAAATTCATGAACAGCTATAGTAAAAGGGTACAATGACTGAAATGGCTGGCAAAAGACTTGGTATAATTGGCAAATTGTGGCTGTCATTGAGTGGTGAAAGATCAAGGAAGAATCTCCTAAGTTGTGCAAGAAAACAGAATGATAACTGCAGAAAATTGCAACAGATCATATCAAGGATCGTCTCAAAGTACATTCAGCCACATTGTTTACCTATTATGCATCATATGGAGCCTGAACATACCATTGCTGTGTACAGAAAAGATAAAATGCCTCAAATTCAAGCAGGCAAGTAAGAATTAGCCAGCGAATGATGAGCTAGAGTTTGGTTGAATCAGCATGAATCTTAAATGTACTATAATACCTCAATATGGTAGAGGCAATATAATGTTTTCCAGACATGCTTATTTATGTATGCAATCAACTACCATATGGTTCAAACATAGCATTGTTTGAGGAATAGACTAAATTAATTGAGTGTTTTTAATTTGCTTCTTTTACTGTTTATAAGTTTCATAATAAGATGGCTACTCAGTATATACACATAGAACTAGGCACAAAACAAAACTAAGATACTACAGATAATTTAAAGGCCAACTTTTAAATATATAGTACTAAATTTTTCATATTAAAATGCAATACATACATGTTACAAAAGCAATAGATACCCATCCATAAATATCTTCAGGAAGATTACAACTTGTTGCATCACATTCTAAAATAAATTTAATGCATACAGTTGTAAAACAAAAGGAAATATCTAAAAATGAATGTATCCAAATTTTCAAATGTGGGTTAACTGATTTATCTAAAGTACCTATGTATTTAAACTATTGTTTATAAAAAAGTTAGTAATGGAATAATCAAATATTAACCAAAATAAACATATATCAACCAAATGCCTAATACTGTGAAAACTTCAATAAAACTTAACTGTGCTCTATAGTTTAATTCATATTAATAAGTTAAGTATAGCATATAAAAAAAAGGACAAATTTTTAAATAATTTACATGTTACTAAATATTCTGATTAACAAGTAATATTAAAAAAAAATTTTAAGTCAATTCCTACTTTGAATGGATGAATAGAAAAAGTATTTTATTAACGATTAAAAATTTGAATAAGATATATATATATTTGTTTTGTCTCTTGAGCTCCAATTTCTTTCTTCTTTGGCCTTGTAGGTTAAACAACTTTTACACTTGGTATCGTATTTTACTTTATTATACTATATATATATAAATAAATAAACATATATTTATAGGGAGAGAGTGAACTAATAGCAGGAATTGAAAAAAGAGCATGATTTGTCAGTATTGTTGTAACAATGCACACCCGGTTTGGCTAGTTTGGCAGAAAAATCGGTTTTCAACGTCAACTTTTGTCATTGTTTTAACAGTTACATTGTTACAACAATGGAGACGAATCTAAGTTGGCGTCAAAAACCGGTAATTAATTTAATTAATATTTGAGAAACTGTATTAACACATCAAGTGTCATTCCCTACAAGTTTAAAGAAATTTATTTGAACTTGATTGGATGAATAGAAAGTATTTTATTAAATATTGAAAATTTGAACAAGATAAATATATATATATAAAGAGAGTGAGCTAATAGTAGGCATTGAAAAATATTAAATGCTTTACAAGGGGAAAACAAACTCAAAACAAATAAAATGCATAACATTTTAAAAAAATACTAACATATGCTACATAAAATTAAATCCTACCTTCATAATATGTCTCTCTTTTTTGTGATCCTATAAAAAATAAAATTAAAATTAAAAAAACGAGAAAAATGTTACTGAAAAAATATTTTAAGAATGTGAAGAATGAAGAACAAAATAAAGAATTGGCAATGCTTGCAATCAAAATTACTTACACGCAAACAATAAATATTATTTAACTGAAATAAATAAAATAACATTATGAACAATTTAAAAACTGAGAAATTCATTCAATTATAAATGTTTTCTGAAAGTCATGTAATTTAGAGCAAATTTCCTCTTAGACAAAGATTTTAACCATATACTTTACAAAGTTATTTAATTTTTTGTTCCATATTTGTTACACAGCATTAAAGTAATTTGGAAATGAAAATAAATTGAGAAATTTTTTATTTCATTCAGTAATAAAACGTCATAACAATGTCATAATCAAACCTTGATAAACAATTGAGAGCACATATATATTTCTAAAAAAATATAAATTGTGATATCAGTTGATGAATTATTTGCAATTCCTGTTATTTAAAATATGGCTAATATCTTTTAAGTTCACTTTTTCTTCTTCAACCGCTCGACAATCCTGCATGGGCCCTGGCCTTCTTCAGGCAACTCTACTTGTAGCAACTGTTTTCCAATTTTTGACCTTTAAAATTTTTAGGTCTTCTTCAACACAGTCAATCCATGAAAATGGGGGTCTGCCCCGAGGTCCATTTCCCATGGGCTTTGCCAGAAATATTTTCCTGCAACAACGATCTTCATTCTAGCCAGATGACCAGCCCATTTAAGTCTCTGCAATTTGACAAATTTTACAACATCAGGTTGTTTGTAAATTTTGCAAAGTTCTAAGCAAATCCTTAAAATCCTTTCCAAGTCGCCTCCGTATTGACAGTCCAAAAAATTCTGCTTTTGATTTCTTAACAAGAGAATTTTTTATATGATGAGGTTGTTGGTCTCATGCCCAACCCCCAACCTAGAGGACCAGACCTCCAAATTTATAAGCCCCTGGAGGCAGGGGTGCCCATTTTAATCACCTTTTACGACATGCATGAGCTACATTGGGACTATTCTTTCACACCCGGGTGATAAGTTCACTATAATATTTGATTTAAATATATATTTCGAAATATATATATAAAAAAATTAGTATTAAAAGGTTTTGTATTTCCTCTTCCTTTTGTGAAGTATTACATAATCATAACAGAAGAAGCACCAATTAAAAATAATTATAGAATTTAGAAAATTATATAATTACCAAATACTTCAGAAGCTTCCATTATTTGCCATACTCCATTCATAGTAACAACAGCATCTATAAGAGATAATAGAAAAATAACTAAATTCCTCCAAATAATTTTTAAAAAAGACCCCACTTTTTTAAAAACAAGATTATGGTGTAAAATTTCTTAAAAAATACTTACTTACAACGAGATCTGTAGTTTGGTGGATAACTAATTTGTGGATACCTACAAAAAAAAAGTACAATTACTTAAAAAGTCAACAATAAAATATCTGGAAAAACAAATAATGTTTAAAAAAATTTTAAGCAAAAATACATAATTGTTTGAATAAAATCAGCAATATATATATAATCACCATATTTACAAATAATAAAATAACCAGAAATGCTTAAACTAATAAATATGTTTGAAAAAACACATTTGTTAAGACAGGTATATGATCACAAAAAAAGCCTGAAAGAGATTAATCTTTCAACCTGATAAGTTACTGATAATGATTTGGCATATTGATTAGAGGGAATTCAAGCAAATAAAAATAAATATTCTTAAATAAAAAAAAATTTTTTACAAGGGAATGAAAAAAAGCAACATAACTTTTACAACACATTTTTAATGCATTGTAAATTTCAAATAGAAAGTCCAAAATAAAAAGAGACATTTTACAGACGTTGCAATGAGTTACATGGTTCAGAGATTTCCACATCTCTTTATTCAAGTTACGCATAATAATAGCCTTTAAAATTAATTTCTTCAACATGTCTAGAAGTAACAGGCAAATTCATAAAACTCTGTCTATTATTAAAACAGCAAATTAAAATACAGCATCTAACAAGTTATTGAGTCCTAATATAGTTACATATTGATATTAAAGCAAGAAAATTATTACCACAACTTCAAAATGGACACTAATTTTCTTTATTGCTCTAGAAATATTTTAATATGTAATTTTTGACTACTATTATCAATTGAGACATTTCAGTTCAAGAATGAATCGCTTAATTTCCATTTTAGCATGGCAAATAATTATTCAAGCAATTTCATTACAGAGGATTTAAGAATATATCATTTACAAAAATTCCTTAATCAAGGAATATTTTTATAACTATTATTACAAGCTCTTATTTTATATTTTAGTAGCATTATTAGAAAAAAAAAACATATGTACTTAGCCCTTTGACATTTTTTTTTCCATTTATACCTGTAAAAACTTTCAAACAAATTCCCTTTAAATGCATAAACCACAGATCATCCTGTCTCTTGGGCTGAAAGATGGAGAACAATAATATAAATAAGTTAATAATGAAAACAATCAAGCAATACAGGAGAACCCAAACTTGTTGAGTCTCGCAACTCTTTTTAAATCTTCATAACATACCATATAATCAGACATATAATGCAGACTTTTAACACAAAAAGTAAGATCAAAATTTATGGGTGCACAAAAAAATTAGATGCTGGGTATAAAAACGATAGCTTAAAAATTTAAAAAGAGATGGACATAAAAGAAAAATTCAGACTTCTACGCAATCAGAATACTGTTTATTTAAAATGAATGACATACCTTATGAACTTATGAAGGGTTGTAGCTCTAGAAGTTTACTATTTTTTCAAAATTATGGGATAATACCTCGAATAAATGACTTATACATTAATTTCAGATTTCTTTGAAAAAAGGGGATGAGCGTTATATGGCGAATATACTTAAAAATTAAAAAATATTGCTTGAAGTAAAGGTGCCCGTCATATGCCAAATTTTATGGTATATATATATATGGTGTGACAAAGAATTATTAAGACTGACACCTTAATAAGACCTCAGCCTACAGTGACACAATCTGTGTAATTGCATATGTGAGATACAAATCAACTTTTTGCTAATACAGACATTCATTCAAGGAATGAAAATATTTTCATCTTGAAGTATTAAAATGGAACAAAGAGCTGTAATTAAATTTAACATGATAGATATGCTGCTGCAGTTGACATTGACGGATGAAGGAAAGCAGATGTGAGCTCAGATTATTAGTTTTTTATTTGTTGTACCTGGCAATGGAAAAAATCCAATAATGGATTAAATGAGTTGCCTTAGTAACAATAGAACAATCTTGGAGAAATGTAACGTAATAACAGACTGAGCAGCAAAATAAAAACATTTAATATTTTCACCTCCTGAAATGGATTTACTTTAATTGTGTTATTGAATTTATATATTTAATCATGGTGCAATAATATAACACCATACTGCAAAAACATATCAATCATGAGGCTTTAAATGCAGAAAAGATATACTAGAAGGTGATAAACGTATTGAAAGATTAAGTATTGATTATTAAAAAGTGCATGATTTCAAAGCAAACCAATGATAGTGTAAAAGTCTTTAAACATTAACAAAAATATGATTTCAACATATTGTATGAAAATTTTGATAAAACAAAAATTTGTACACATACAAACTTACTCTTTACACTTTAATAATTAAAAAAAATCAATAAGAACTATACATTGCAGTGACTTCATCAGCCACATTTATTTCATGTATATATTGATATATATAGTATTTCTGTCAAGTGGTAATGATTAATGGCATAATCCTGGCGAGTGGTAGTTATTTCTTAAGACATTCCGAGAGTAGGTGTGTATGTAGAGGACATTGGATTGACGAGGCATCCTCTTATTATTCCACTTTATTTTCACATTAAAACATAATGCGTTTCAATAACACAAGAAGCGGACATGAAACACAAACCAAGATACAGCTGGTTACACATATTGAAGGCAGACTAAGAACAAGAAGGACTTGCTATTTATACTAAGCAGGAAATCACATGATCTGGATAGATGGGGGGGCATTGATGTAATTCAAAAGATTCCTGTTAGGCAGGTAGTTAGTTTATTATTTGCGTGTTAATCTTGAAGGATTGGACCAAAAAATTAAAAGATATTTAAAAGTATATTAGTGGGAATTATTATATATATATATATATATATATGTATAGTAACGCACACAATCCAACTGTTGGCAGAATTTTGGTAGGAAAAGAATGTCAGAATATTGAATCAACCATTGTATTCACTTGATTTAGAACCCTACCACTTCTCTTTATCCTCAAAACTTAAATTGAAGTTGAAAAGTTGTTAATTTGATGATAATTGATTATACAAACAACTTAAATGTATGCTTTGGAGGAAACTCAGTAAGGTAAATTGAAATAGGAATTAGAGTTATTTTTAAATTGCTGTAACAAAAGTGTATTGAAGCCCGAAAGGTTTACGAATAAAAAATCCATGCAATAACCTCTTTATATTCATTTTTACTAACATAGTATTTAAAATTCTTCATCACACATACACTATATAAATTTTTTTAAAAAGCATGCTGTAATCTGATTAATTCTACATTTTTTAAAACCAGTATTAAGAAAATAATCTAATTACTATCAGCATAAATTCAATTAATATTATAAAAATATATATATCAACCTATTTTTGAGAACATTGTTTAGTGTTAAAGCCACAAATGATGCTCTATTTAAATGTTTGAGATATACACATTTTTATTTCTTTTTATAAATTTTGTAATAATATTTTAAACAAATTTAAAGAAAGATTTATAATGTAGTAACAATACAAGCAATTTTTAAATTAATAAGTAATTCTTAAACAATTATAATATTCTAACACATAGTTTTAAATGAATAATAGTGCAAAAAGTTTCTGTTACATATTTTTAGTGATGTTTCAAAATACCAACTAAACGATTAAGCTATACTTGGTAGATAATGCGCATATATTTACTTCCTTCATTATAAATACAAACTATTTCCCCAATTCTAACAGAAAATTCCCTTTCTCAACTTTTTTTTTATAATTTGTTAAGGCCATCTTCATTTTCAAAATTTTTGCTGGATTCTTTAGAAAAAAATAAAAGAAAAATTATGATTTAGTTTAAAGTTTACATTTATACATTAAACTTCCACATCCCTAGATATCTCAACTCTCTATATTCAACAAATTGTTCTCAATTTAGATAAAAATTTTTAGAATATTCAAATTCTCCAATAACCGCCCCCCCCCCCCCCTACACATACACACCCTGAGGTTTATATAAAGAATCAAAAAAACATGGTTTCGCCATTTTTGACAAATTATATAAAAAAAGAACATGTAAAAAAGAAAAAAAAATACCTTCCACTTTAAAGGACTAGCTTCAAATACATTTAAAAACTCATTCATTGTGAGATAGCCAGTTTTCTTAATATCCAATGTTTTAAACATTAGATAGTTATCTAGTTTACCTGAAAAGAAAAAAATACATTCATAAGAATTAATATCCTTTAAAATATTTTAAATTTTGGTAAAGCTAAAAAGGACACTAATGAAGTTTAACTATAAGAAAAAACATGTTTTATTTTTATTTCTAAAAAATAATGCACAACAAAAACAAATGTATAAGAAAAACAACACATAATAATACAAGGGTGAATGAGAAAGTCTTTGCACATTTCTTTTTAGCCAAATTACAACTGTAAACACATACCCATTTCCATTCCAGGTTCAATCCTTTGGATTGAACCAGCCTTACCTACTGACAGTTCAGAGTAATGGTGTTGATGTCAGTTGTGCTTCAAACATCCATCACATATGAGCAATGAAGTGTGATTTGCTTTCTATGAAGCAAGGGAAGAATGGCCATTGAAATAAACAAGACTATGTCCATTACTGACTGAAGACAACACTTTCCATGTGGATGCAATGTTAAAAGTGGATCAGCATGTGCAACTCCAAGACATTTCCCAGGAGCTTGGTATTTTATACAGGAGTGTTCACAACATTATTCATGGGTCTTTAGAATACAGGAAAATTTCACATTGGCGGGCACCTCAATTTTGAAAAACATAATAAAAGGCAAATGCGTGATTGTTTCTCTGGATTATTTGTAATGGTATACCAAGGAAGGTTAAAGTTTCATGGACTGCATTGCTACTGGTGATGAAATGTGAATATTGCATTTCATACTGTAATTGAACCAACATAGTGTGGAAACATGCGAGTTTGCCTGAGACAAAAAAATTCTGTTCAATGCCATCTATTGGAAAAGTGATGTTAATAATCATCTGGGATCATAGTAGACTGCTTCTGCTAAATTTCATGTCAAAAGGTGCAGTCATCAATGACGACAGTTAAAATATAAATCAGTAGGTTGCCATCAGGCAAATGTACCTGAGGTATTCTTGATATGGACAAAGTGGTTATCCTCCACAAAAATGTGAGGCAATCAAAACTGTCAGCAAGGTCTGGTCATTTTAGTGAGAGAATTTCGACCTCCAACTGTGCAGTCTGGACCTCACTCCTAGTGATTTTAATGTTTATGGTCAGCTGAAGATCCCTGGTAGGACAGTGATTTAGGTGCAACACTGAAGCCAAGAATACAATACGATACGGTTATACAACCAGCTAGATGAATTCTACCATAAGGACATCTCAAATTTAGTGCTGCGATGAAACAATTGCCTCAACTGGAGTAGGGACTATGTGGAAAAATAACATAAGATACATAAAATAGTATGTATATTTTAATTATTTAAATGTTGCTCATTTCAGCTTATAAAAATAGGAGCAAAGACTTTCTGATTTGCACTTTCAGTAATATAACAAAAGTTTCATTTATTTTCTCAATAAATTTATAAGTTAAAAATACATATCTTAAAAATCCTTACATATTTATTTACAAGAACAAAACTAATACATGAATTTTAACATCTTAAATTTCTTATAGTTGAGAATATAACTCCACTAACTTTGAATGTATATCAAAGATTGTTTTCTAGGTAAGAGAGTCACAAGTACATTAGATCTGAGCCCCCAATTTATTCAGTTTTACTGAGAAAACATAATGATGATTAATATTCTATTTTAAATATATTTAAGGGAAGACATTTATGCACATATATCACAAGTAAATGATCGTATGGTTTTATCAATGCTGTATAAGACAATCCTGAAACAATTATAAAACCATCAATAAATAATATTTTTTTAAAAATACGTTGTAAATGGCTGTAAAGGCTGATTTGATTCTGCTCATTTGATAGTGATGAGAGTTTTATAAAAAGCTAATTATGGATGGAACTTTCAATTTTAATTCACAATAGTATTCTGAGTGTGGCACCAAAACTGAGGCCAATTTGTAATATGAAGATTTCAAGAAAATACTTAATATGAAGGAAAACATTGTATATGTAATAGCCATTGAAGAATTCAAACTCCATATGATCAGCCACAATCTTCTTTTCTTTTTTGACAAGCTGATGCAGTTATCAATATTTGTAATGGATAGTGGATGATTTAATTAGCTAACTAATGCAATAGTAAAAATGTTAATTAAAGGTTAATAACTGCATAAAAATTCTAAGCCAATAAGAAAATACATTGTATGGTCTAGTAAAATTTTTTTAGAATAGTTTCAACAACAGTTTAATATAAGAAAAAAAATTGTAAAAAAGAACATAAGTTTGGGGTTTTTTTTACATTCAGCAGATAATTTTTAAAAATAAAACTTACTATTCCTTGGCTTAAAATATTTCATCAATCCTTCAAAATGACGAAAGCTCATTTCCAGAGGACAATTTTTAGTGACAAGAAGCCTAAAAGCAAACTGACATGCTTTACGACGATGAAGAAGCAATTTTCGAAATTTGTCTTTTTCTATGCGAGTGAAAGTCTCATATACAACTGCTAACATCTGAAAAATATATACAGTTACTACTTTATCATTTTAACTTAAATTATATGAATGCATAACAGAAAGAAAAAATTAATGGTAATATTTAATGGTATCACTTCTTAAGAGCTTTTTTAAAAAAAATTTCAACATATTCTTTGGTTGATAACAAAGCTCTAATGGTCTCTAAAATAAGACTTTATCAACCATTCAGATATTAAAAATGTTTAATTATGCATACAAGAACTCAAATATGACTATAGTGGTTAACTGAAAGTTACAAATTGTTGAGCATTGTCTGATAATAAATGCATTTTTATTTATTTCTTCATGAGGGCAAATTTACTGCAATAAAAAAATGGTTACTTGACTCTCATGTTCAATTCACTACATTTATAATCAAATTTGCTGCAATACTGTCAAAATTATTAAAATAAAAAATATATACACAAAATTAATTTGCATATAATTTTTGTCATCATAATTTTTAGCTTTTGGCTGTTGTATCAGTTATAAAAATGGTAAAGTTTGAGAAAAGGAGTTTAAAGACCTAAAGAATTAAAATCTGAAAAAATTCCAAAAAATATTAAAAAGAAATAAGTTTTCAGACATTAATTTGAATTTTTAAATTCAACAACGAGTGGATATGTACAATATTATTTAAAGTAACAGGAAAATTTCTACTGTAATCTTGCATTTTGGTTCTAAACTTCTGCTCATTGTGTTTCAATTAACTGCATTTCAAAAGTGCTTCAAAAAAAGGATTATTACTCATTTTTCTTTTTTTGAAACAAATTGAAAAAAAATGGGTGTTAAATGCATGAGTATAAGTCTTGTTATATTAAATCAATCAACAGTCAATTTTATCAACATGTTTTTACTTAACAAGATAAAATATACACTCCTTTGCAAAAAAATCAAAGCCCCATGAAGGAGGTGGTTGTTTTTAATGAAATTAAATATGCGTATGCCACTACACAGATCATAAGATGATAAAAATAACAAAGCTATAGGGCCCATCCATGGATCACTATTACAGCTTGAATGTGCAAATCAGTAGTTGGTTGAACTGCCCCTGGTGGCAATATATGCTTGTATATGTCTCGGTAGGTAAAGAGCGATAGAAGTTCCCAATGTCATTATGCAATACATTTTGTCAGGCATTCACTAGTTGTTGCTTCAGATCTGTGATATTTTGGGATGCCTGAATCTGGCACCCTACCATGTCCAAGACATGTTCAACTGGTGAAAGATCTGGTAATCTGGAAATTTTTTTGGCATGAAGGCAGTCTAAAGATATGTGAGCGGTATGGGGCTTGGTATTATCTTGTTGGAAACTGGCCCCCAGATGACATGCCATAAAGGATAATACAACTAGCCGCAGGATGGTATCAATATATTGTTGAGCTATTAAAGATGTTAAGAGGATGAATAGAGACTACCTGCTGACATATGAGATAGCACCCCACACCCTGGATTATGGCTGCATGCCTTTGTAAAACAAACGCTGATTTAGACTGCTGGTCCCGGCCTATTCAGACACGGAAAGCTTCAAGAGTAAAAGGAGATTCATCATTGAACACTATATGATGCCAGTCTGAAAGTAACCATGATGATTGGCTGCGACACCACTCCAGACGATTCTGACGATGTTTTGAGATCAAAGGCAGACATCTTAAAGGCAGATGTGAGCGTAACCCTGCCTCAGCAAAGTGCCATTAAATGATGGAAGGTAACACAGGGGTAGAGAACAGGCTGTAGTATGTTGAATAGTAGACAATGATACCGCTGGAGCACTTCAGGCCTGACGAACAATCCTCTGATCTTGCCTCGCATTTGTGCATCTTGGCCTTCCAGAGTTCATTTCATCCAGAAGTTCCCAGCAACCATAGCTGCCAGCACCTCAGTGCAGCTGTGTCTTTACATTGCAGGTGACGAGCTATTGCTTGGTATGACCACCCAGCTTCACACATTCCAACAATGCGACCATGTTCAAAGTCATTCAACTGCCTATAAGGTCTTCGAAAATGTTGTGATGGCATCATTTGTTTTTTCTCTACAGAATCACAATGGCGAAAACAAAAAGGATAAATTTCCCCCCTCTATTACCAGTTTTATATTTTGCGAGTTGTTCTGCAGAGATGCACACTACAACCACAATTCATGTTCATTGGCCTTGAAAATTTTATGCATTTGCATGTTTGATCAAGATGTCTTTACCAAGGAAGTTTAATCACAATTGGATAACTCCTTTTTGGTGCTTCGATTTTTTTGCAAAAGAGTGCATTAAATGCAAACCATATTTTATTTAAGCTTTATTTATATAAATAGTTTATATAATTAAAAGAAAATACAGGGTAAACAAAGGACTGAGAAATAAAACAACATTCATTTTAAAATATACTGGCAGTTTTGGTACACAATATAATTGGAGAAAATTCCAGCAATTTTATTTTAATATTTAGTTGTTATTTTACACATTATGACTGTGCGAAATAAATTTCATTTGAAAATAAAGAACATCCCGAAATGTATTCTTATTTAATAGTAAGAATGTAGAGGGGAAAGAAATTTATTCCTTTTTTTATTTTTGTTCAATTAATCACTTGAGAGTACATATTTTTTACAAAGTTGTTGTTATTATTCTTTTCTTCAAGAGGATATGATGAAGAGATAAAGATTAGAATTTGGGAGAAAGAATCAGAGTAAAACTTTTATTTTCTACCATTAAAATTACAAAAAAAACGAGAAAAAAAAAAAAATTGAAAATTGTCCTATTTTAAAAGATTTTATTTTAGCTTTTGGATGGCTAAAGCATAGCATATTTCACTCAGGCTTTATGATAATTCTCAGATTATAAATTGCTTATTTCCATTGGTTACTGATGCACATCTTTCTTACCCCACCCCACCTCTTTTCTTATATTTTGCAACACTTATTTTAATATTCTCAAGCTATGGATCCCCTTATTTAGAGAACAAAGGGAAGATCTTTAGATTTATTTTTAGATGAATCTCTCCCTTTTTTGAATTACTCATATACGAGGTGTATCTAGAAAGTAAATACTGTTTCATTCTACTGCAACTGCAGCAGCAGTATCACAGTTCAACATTTTCACACATGTATCTCTGGTTGATTGTCAGTTCAATGATGCCAATACAGCCAGATTGTGTTATTTTTATGCATGTTAGAGAGTGTTCAAAATGTTTAAGATGATTGCTAATCCTGCCAACTGTAAAGTGTGTTCTGCAATTCTTTTTTTAATGCAAGGAATGTTAAGCCAGTTGAAATTAATTGTTAACTGTAGAGATTTATGATGAAAATGTAATGAGTAACGAAACGGTGAGAAAGTGGTTCGTCAATTCAATGATGGCAGCACCACTGTTAATGATGAAGCACAGAGAGGGCAGCCTTCTTTTGCCAATCACAGTTTGGTTCAAAAAGTGAATGAGAAAATTCATGAATTCACAATAAGATTGCTTTGGGATGAGTTTCCACAAACTGCTGTTCAGGCACTTTTTACTGATGGCACCTTTCTTTGAAGAGGGAATACTCCAGTTGCTTTTCTGATAAGACTAGTGTCTGAATAATGGTGGTAACTATGTAGAAAAATAGTTTCCAACATGCTTGTTCATGTAAAACTAAATTTTGTCTTGAAAAAAGATTTTTTTTTATGTGAGTTTTTCTAAAATGATACTTAATTTCTGGACATGCCTTGTACCTCTAGGTTATCTATAACATAATTTAGGAATTTTTGGTTTTCTTTTTTTAAATAAGATTTGGTTGTTAATCTAAAATGCACAAAACATAAAAAAGAGGACTTTTTAAAATGTCAAAAAGTATAAAAAACAATGAAAAAATGTTTAATAATTATATTCATTTTTCTTTGTCACTAATATTCAAGCATTCATTTATAAATTTAATATTTGATTATTCAGAATTCTTTTTTACTGATACATAAGCCAAAATTTTATTAAAGATAAGTTGTTCATTTAAAATAATTTTCAAGCATTTAATTCTTTAATAAATTGTATTGATAATTAAATTATACATGCATGTAGATATGAATGCAATATTTACCAAATTCATCAAGAAATAAACATGAATTATGATGAAAATTATGAAGAAAAGAGATGACCATTTAGTCACTGCATATGAAGGCATCATCACATCTGGAAAGCTATATAGAGAGAAAATATATAATTAATTAAATATGTGTGAGCATACAAATTATCTATTTTTAAGAATCCTCAACTTTCAAAGGAATTTAAAAATACATTTAAATTAAATGAATGCACAAAAATAAATCATAAAAGAAACATAACAAAAAAAAGTAATTTACTTTGCTGTTGTAAGAAGAACAAACAAGCTAACAAAACTGTCTTGTAATGATGTAAAATACTAGAAAAGAAATATAAATATTTAAAACTTTTTAAACAAAAACAAATTATTCAAAAATAAATCATATAAAATATCTTAGTTTTAATGCATGCACTTTTTAAAAAGATTCAATTATTCTTACTGTATCCTCATAAACAGAACGAAAGAGATAAAAACCTAAAAAAAAGAATAAAAAATAATTACTTCTAACAAAATAAAAGAGGAAAAAACGAAATTTAAATAAAAAAAATTAAATTAAATTAAAATATTTAAATGAAGTACAGCTTTTACTAAAATATGCTTTTATATTAAAATATAAAAATTATAACCATGCGAGATGACTGAACATAATACGAAATACTTTTAATATAAATTGATCCTTAAATATCACACGAGTAAATTAAATGTCAAATTATTGTAAGAAATACTAATTAAAAATGAAACAAACAATAATAATCTCTTAAAAATGAACTGCATTAAAAATAAATATGTGTATAATTTACCATTATATAAATATATTAACAATATATATTGCTAAATCACACATTTTTACCATCAATATTGCATATCTTTATTCTTTATTTTTAACCTCTACTCTTTTTTTTAAAAAAAAAATATGCTTACATTAAGGATATTAAAGGTTGTTTATAAAGTTTAAACTGTATAAAAATTTACAGTTACTTACCTAAGACTGAGAAGATGAGCATGAAAAATAACAGCAATGACAACATATCAAGAATAGGGGGCAGGGACTGAATGATTTGCCGAATCACTCTTTCAGGGAATAAAAGTTATTATATTAGAAGCTTTATTCAAGGCAATTAATATTTTATTAAAAGCTATCTGAAATGTTTAAAAAAACATACCAGCTACATTTTTTATTAATATCACACATGAAACACCTAAAATAATTTTCATTTTTACATGTTTTTTATAAATATTTTATATAATGCAGAGTTAAATATATAAGATTTAACACTATTGATTACTCTCTAACAATTATATTAAAAATGCAACTCACAATAAAGTATTTTATTAAAAGAACTCAGTATAAAAAGTTTTACATCTATTACTTTTACAACTGCATGCAAGCTCACTTGACCTCTTTTGAAAGAAAATTACGCTGAATACATGCCATTCTAAATTATTCATACTAATTAATACATGTATACAATATATTTGCCTGCAAAAAAGTTACATTTTGATTAGAGGTGATGAAGTGGTTGTGGCCGAAAAAAATAAATAGGCTTGATTGCGATCACATGCTTCTCGTGCCAAAATACAAGAGAGGGATTATTCAAATAATTAAGTTTTTATATACAGGGAAGAACAAGGAAAAGTACATTATACAAAATACAATCACATGTTCAGGTGAAGGGAATAAGAAGTTATTTATAGAAATGACATTATTTAGGGAACACTAATCCCATTTTAGTAAGGCACATGAAAACAATTAATGATCTTGTATTTCTTGGAATTGCCAATAAATCTATTAAAAAATTCACAGTCTAAAGAATTAGTTATATACCAACATAACGTTTTTAATGCTTTAGAAAAAGATAAATTGAGACGCATTTCAAAATAGGGTATTAGGATTTATGAATTAGATGTTATAAATAAAGGAGATTCGGATTATGAGTTAGATATCAATTTGTTATTACATGTATATATTATAAACTATTCTTCAAGAGTTAAAAATCAAATAGGCAAACTAACTGAATGTTAAAATGAAAAATACATCATTTAAACAATTAGCATATTTTGCATTTTGAATAACTACTAGTTTTTTTTTTTAAATTAATATATTTGAAAATAGTTGCACAAGAATATTTTTCTTTAAAAAAATAAATGGTATACATATCATTTTTAAATAAATAATTTAAGCATTCATTAACCCCTTAAGTGCCAAATAAAAGTTACATAATTTGCTCCCCAGTGCCATCATTTTTTACATGGTAGCAAGTATACGGTCTATTCAGGAGAAATGAAAAGGCACAAGTATGCCAATTTTTCTCTGAAATAAGTAAATCCTTCACAAAGTCTGTCAAGGTCATTTTATTATATCTGGAATAATTTTATTAATAGCAGGTAAAGAAGGGAATTGTATTTCGGAAAGATGTATATATTTGTCCAGGGCACTCAGGGTTAGGCGAGACATGTATATACGTCAGCAGCAGTTAAAAGGTTGAAAAGTAAAACTAGTTTATAATGATTCATAAGTAAAATTGCTAGACAACTAAAGCAAGTTTATGGAAAATTAATATTTTAAAATTATTACACTAAAAATAAGGCGAAGCATGTACGTACAATAATGAACATATTTTAATCACATATAATACCAAAATACATAATTCAAGTACATGTAAAAAATCAAATTGAATTCATACAGTTGAATAATTACCTACGAATACCCTTGCAATAGTGATTATCAATAAGAAAAACTGGCCTTAAAGCTCTAGTGACACGAAAGTGACTTGTTTGTCTCCCTAAGACAACTACTGCTTCTATTATCATAATGACTAGAACAACAAGCTGAAAGAAATATAATTATCTTCTAATGAAAACTGATCAGTAAAGCAATATTCATGATCAATACAAATGCAAAAATTATTATTTTTTTTATTGCAACTCTTTGCTAAAAGTAAAAGAAAAAACTTTCAGAAAGAAAAATGTCTCAATTCTCATGAAAATTTACAAAGTTGTAATTTATATATTTCTTTATAAGACTGTGCTTTTAAAATTAGAAAACATTCCCTAAACGAGCAAGTCCCTTTAAAAAGTAACACTCATTTAGCATTACAATGTAGGGGACATTTGCAATATTTTTATATCACAGGAAATGGATAATGTTAGAAAATACATTGTTAAAATATATTCTCTATGGGATAGCAAAGTCAGAATACAATATAAACATAAAAAAACTTTTCTAAAACTGTTTCAATTTTAGGTCTAATTCTTAAACATTACGTAAAGACAAAAGATTAAAACTAAAATACACCTCAATGTTAAAAATAATTATTACATTATATTTTTATAAAATTTTATTTACGGGATTTAAATTATTAAATACATTAAGTATATTCTTACTTAAAAGATTAAATGATACAATATAAAACAAAGATTATTTAAATAAGTATAAATTATTATTTTAGTGTGTATTTAATGAGCTATAACTCAATTCTACAAGGCATTACATCAAAAACTAAAATTAATCATGCAATATTTTAATATATTTTTACTTTCTATGGATTTGATATACTTGAAATACAAATAAGTACACAAATCAGCAAGAATTTCACAAAATTACCTTAATAACACTTCTTTTATGATGTAAAAATGCTTGACTTCCCATCCATCTCACTTTCAGAAATAATTCTGCACACATAAGTAACAAACACAATAATTCTAAAGATGCATGGATCTAATATTAAAAGAAGCCAGAAAAAAAAAATTATAAATTTTATTTATAAACAAGCAATAAAAAATTAGAGATTTGATAGTTTATTAATCATCAAACATAATTAAAAACATTAGCTTAATAAAACTAAAGTTTTTGCTTTTTCCCCCAACATTATTATAATTTTACATAGCAACATAATCCCAGATCATATTATCAAAAAAGAGCTAGAAATTCACAAAAAAAATAATTTTTAAAAGTAAATTGAATAATGAACTAGAACCAAATTTTGTCCATATTGATTTAAAATATGCAATGACTTATTTTTATCAATAATTTAATAAGCAGAATAAAAATTCTTTACAAGAATATCATAATGTTTTATATTCTGTGTGAAAGGAAGGAAAGTTAATCACATTAAATATATCATTAAATAAGTTTATTCTGAACTAATTATAAAAATGAAAAATAAAATTCCCACATTTCTTCATGTTTTGAAGGACAAAGAGTAAAATTGTATTTCACATAAAAGTAAATAAAAAAAGTCATTTGCCAATAATGTTTGGGAACCAAAACATGTTTCCATTACTAAAACATAATACCTTGGACTTTGAAAATTAATTTTATTTCAGAAATACAGCTATGCTGAATGTGTTTGATAAACATCAAATAAAGTGATGCTGGATGATAAAAATTTCTATCTATATGCTGTTAATGTAGCTTTTACAATCATACATAAATTCATTTTTATACATTCCTACCACAAGTTACAATAAAATTTTTTTTAAAATCTTGTTACACTCTGATCAATAAATATAAATTAGGTATTTATTTACAAAAGAGTAGTCGGTACACCCTATATCAACAATGTTAAATTGAGCTTTTTTATTTATACAGTGGTTAAAATGTTTCAAATATATTGTTTACTTTCTTCAAAAAAATTCAACGTAAAAGTATCATCATGAAATTTTTAAAAATTGTCATTTTTTTTTACAATAACTGCTTTTCAGCAAAATATTTTGAGAAAATCTACAAAAAAGTAATTACAGTATATATAGTTACATATTATTTACATGCAGTAAAAATTGCATGTGCTAGTATCTTCTTAATTTTTTTAGCATAAAATAGGAAGCAAAAAAGTTTTAAAATGTTCAGAAAATACATACATAGTATTTTTCAGTTTTTGTTTAACGAAATATTTTTGTAGCATTTACATAAATTTTCTCAAATTCTGCATCAATCTGTGAAGAATTTTTAGGTTTGATGTATTACAACTATCAAAGTTGACCATGAAACATCATAAATATAATGTAAACATGTATCAATATGTAAAAGTAATAATTTGGGATTATGTGATTTTACGACATAGTGAAAGGTTTCATTATGGATTTGTATGTTCACATGCAAACTACATTTCTAAAAGTTTCAAAATTCAAAATTTTCTCTAAACTGTACAAAAGATTTCTAAAAAAGTCAATAATAAAGCTATTTTTATGTTTTTAAACATGAAATTTATGTATTTTTATGTATGTAACAAGCTTCTTGCAAAGACAACAAACATCACATTTGATGTATCATATACCATTTTCTCAGAAACTATTAAACATAAAAACTCAAGATTTTTATTGTATATTAATTAGACATTTATATTTATACTGAAGTGAAATTTTTTTAAATATATTAACTAATTTTTTCAAAGACAAACTTTTAGTTCACCGAGCATTTATTATTATGAATTTATTGAAAATTGTCATTTTTTTATGATATCTGCTTTCTATTGAAATGTCTTAAGAATATTTCAAAAATGTCACTTCAGTATATGCAATTGCATTTAAGAAACATAGAGTGCATGCATACAGTAAATTTACGCAATTTTAAAAATATAAATTTTAGAAAACAGAAATTTTTATAAAAAATCTTATTTTGTCAAAGTAAGTATTTTGAAATACTCATTAATCATAGTTTTGACTGCATAATTCATATGCATAATTTTAAATTTTCAATTTTGCAAATAGTTCTACCTTCAAATAGTTTTAAAAAAATTTAACTATTTACTAAGCCTAAGCGAGTTTAAATAATCAGTAATAATAACTAATTAAAACTAAATTTAAAGTAAAGAATAGACTTAAATTTAGGTAAAATCACTAAATATTAAATATAACATTCAAATTACTAAAACCACATATCCAAATTTGGCTCCAAAAATTTTTAGCATATCTAACAGTTATGCAGTTATTTACTTGCAGTTATTATACAGTTATCTAAAGTTAATTGCATATGAATAAATAAAATAAGTAGAGGCTTTTCAATTTTTCACCAAATTTAAAAAGACTATGTTTACATTTCTGTCAAAATGGGTGTGGTTCATCAGCTGATAATTTTTAAAAAATCATTTTAAAATACTTCTAATTCATATAATGGCTTGTATGTTATATCATTGGAAAGGTCCTGATTTAGAGATTTTAGAAATATCAAAAACTCAAAATCGATTTCCCAAAGGTTTTTATCTTATTAACTGCCCTTATACAATCAATGATTTATAAATAAACAGGACAGACAGAAAACATAACTTTCTATCTTCTAAAAAATGCTTCAGAAACACTTCTAAAAATACTAAAATATTTGAATGTTTAATGTTACATTCTTTAAATTAGGGGTGGGCAGACTTTTGCAGGGTAAGGGCTATTCCTAATTTTTTCAAGGTGTTGCGGTCCACCCAGTGGCATAGGTGTGGTGAGGTAAAAAAAAAGCTCTACAATATTTAATATAACTCAATAATAAATACGGAATGTGTACTTAAATATAAAACTAAAATAAAAAAAAAACTCGCACTATTAAAACCATGTTTGAAACACAAAACAGAAGATATAAACATTCTTTTAATGAACACAAACACTGTATGTATTCAAATCTAAGCTACACTTTTTTTACAATGTTAATGGTATGGAAATGCAGATGAGGCTTAGAATAGGAGGAGGAAGAATTCATTGGATGGTGGAAACGTACCATGGTACTGACGATTACAGGTTCATAAATGTATTTTAAAAATTTTTAACCTTTAAAATGAATTAATTATTCATTTCTTATTAGTTCTCATTTTAAATTATTTTAATTTCATTCATATTGGATGTCAATAAGCCATTTTACATTAATTTGATTTTTCCCCCAAAGCATATTGAGAGTTTGAAGTGAGGCTTAGATTCCACAATAAATACAATATAATAATATCAAATATGATGCATTCATTACCAGACAATTCAAATACTTTAAAAAATATTAGTTCACGTAGTTAAAGTTAGTATAAGACTTAATCTGCATAATGTCAGCCAATCTTGCATATTATGGTACATAATTACTGACTGCTAATCATTAGGCGGTCACCCCAAATGTCTTGGCAGTCCACCGGTCGATCACAATTCGCGACTTAATGTCCATCCCCCACTTTAGATTATAAAATAAAAAATATGCAAAACATCTAGCCATTCAATCGAATGGAACTTTTATATTATTATTCAATAACTTATTTCCAATTTTAAAAATTAATAGATTACCCATTCAGATACTGCAAAACCAGGTACTGCAGGTTTTTCCGTAAGAGCCAATGATAAAAGGGCGATAGCTGCAGCAAGATCCAAACAATAGAATATTTGGTTATGTACAAGATTATATGCTGGAAGTGCATCTCTGCTTCTGGGATGAAAAGTAAATTTATCGTTGTTTTCTCCTTCCTATAAAAAAAATTATGCAACAAAATTATGTCATTATAAATTAACAGAAAAAATTTTTTCAGTCATTCTAATAATCTAATATTAATTAGGAAAATCACACATACAATGCTTATAACACCATTTAAAATAATGATCTGTGTACGATTCTCAAACATGTATTCAGCTGTTTCTGAAGAAAAACAATTAAAAGCCTTCAAAAAATTTACTTTTTTAAATACAACCACTACTTATTGCTTCAATTTATGCTTTGAAATAATAGATTCTGACAACACATGAGCTTTAAAGCTTCACAGCTCCTTAAAGTGAATCCATATAAATGAAGATTACAAATAATTGAATTTCAGTACACACAATCTATGCATTTATGTACCAATTTCTTTAAAAAGCCTTTAATATATATATTTAACAAATTAATACTGGATTTTCAATTCTTTGAGAAGCAAATGAAGTTACACTATATAAATTTCAAAGGATCTGTTCATATAACATCAATTCAACCATTTTCAATGTACAGTGAAAATTGTTTAACATGAAATTAAAAGGACTGAAACGTTTTTTTTGCATTAAAAGAATTTTGTGTTAAGGAATATAGCAATATATATGTATATTATATATGTTTTTATTCAACAAAATTAAGTTAACTAGAGTACATTTTATTTACATAACTGTGTATATATGCATGTATTTAATAAAAATCAATGAAACGAAAACATTCACAAGAACATAATGAAACTTGATACAAAATTTTCAAGTTTTTTGAAAAACAAAATATTTATTGAGTTTTGGGAAAATAATCTGATTTTTTTCTTTGCATTGTCTTTTTTAGCATCAAATTGTCTACAAATTGTTCAATGTCAATTTATTACGTTTCACTCCGCACATCGGAATGTGCATCTAAATAACTGCACATACTTTTCCTGATGTTTCTCATTTTGGATTATGTGGAAACAGGAGCTGTATTATTCCTTTTTTTTTTTTACTTTATCTCTGGAATCTGCATCAATGATATTTTCTGAGCTTTGAACAAACTCCAAAATGTCTTTGTCTGTCATAATTAGGGCTGTGAACACATTACCATCTATTGTAACCAATTCTTCCAATGATTTTGTAGGACAATCCAATAGTTCAGAAACTTTCTCAAACATTTCATTAAGTGTCTGGTGTTTTCTGTATTTCGTTCATTCCCAGAAAGGAGATCTTTTTGTGTTGAGTGATTTTTGTTTTGTGTTAAGAGAAAAAAAAATGCATTAAAATACATAGTAAATCGGGTCTGTTGCATTATTTTGCGTTAACCGATATTTCGTCTTAAGCATTTTCGTGTTAAATGTATTTCATTGTATTTAAGAGTACATCATTTTAAACACAAATTCAACTGATTCTTCAATTTAAATGAGATTTCTAATTTAAAATTTAGATGGGTACTAACGTATTATTGCAACCTTATTGGTGACATTATATGAAACATAGCACATGTTTCCCAATTCAGCACATACAACACATGTGAAATTGGAGTTGTCAACTTGGCGAGATCTTGAATGTTAGCATCGTATCGATAATATGCAAATACCTTCAGTAGTTACAGTGCTTTATAATAAATAAGGTTTAAAATCTTGATAAGGCAAAAGCAAAAATGATCACATAATTTTAATCCACTTTTGAAACATGTATTTATGACAAACTTTATATGCATAATTACATTCAGCTTTTACACAAATTTTTTAAAAAAATGTACATGCAAACTATAGTCAATTATTTACAACTATAATACTTAGCTTACTTCAAGATAAATAGAAGCCTCAAGATAATTCATATCCCATTGATCAGAAGTTTCGGCAGGATTTTCTTCTGGAGTTTCCAGATGAGCATATCCAAGAGGTGCATCGTCAAAAATGCTTGCAGTACTATATCTTTTCATTAATTCTACAATAAAATTTTATAATAATACTTCAGTTTACATTAAAATTAATACATACAAACACAAGATATCAAAATTATTGAAAAAAAATTAAATTAAGGAGCCTATAACTTTGCCTTAAATTTATTAATAAAGCAACAAAAAATGAAATTTATATTAATATCAATAGTTAGAACCTGGTTTATCAACAAATCTACTAATTAAAACAAAACTATATTTCCTATAACTATACTTAATAAAAAGTTTAAAAAATGGAGCTAGAGTATCCTAGAGGCCTGACCCTCAACTTCTCACCAATTATAACAAAAAAGTTATATTTATGAAGCATTTAATTTTCTTTCCCATTGAGATTATACTAATAATATTGGATAACCTTTGATAACTTGAATATATAAATATACAAATATATGTAAATCTTCAAATTATATTGTTAAGAGTTCAACTATAATGTACTATTTTTTATATTAATTTTGAAATAATTTTTACTACACAACAGATTTATAAGGGTTAACCTGAATTAAATTATAAATAAAAATTGGCTTTAAAAAACCCTATTAATTCATTCATTTTTAAAATGACATATATCCTGCTTTTAACACTTAAAATAAAAATATGGAAGAATTTTACTGTTCTTATATTAAGAGTGTATAGCATTTCAAAATAATTTATTTACTTATGTTTTGAAAGCCTTCAAAAATAAATTCTCCTTAATAAAAAATGAGTGCTTTAAATACCACATTAAAAGTTAACTAATAATAAATGAGAATTATTTGGAAATACATAAATATCCTTTTTTCATAAAATAATTACAAAGTGATATAATTTTGGTCACACTTGATAATATGCAGCATTTTTTTTTTCAGTTTTAGCATGTTTCAAAATAAACAAAACTCTCAATACCCTTAAAAGATTTCAACTTTAAATCTCATACAATATTTTATTTTAAAACAAGACAGATTAAAATACCATTTGAAATATTTCCTTCATTTAATCAATCTCACTAATAATTAATTTGCACTCTTCTACACAATATGTGATAAAGAAATATCAGTATATGTCAAACTTTGCTAAGAAAACTATCATCTTTTTTAATACCAAATGAAAACATTCAGAACTATTATTGATACACATCTACAAAACACATGTTATACATGAAGAAATATTCAAATAAACAACATCACTCACAGAATATAAGTAATAAAGAAATGTCATAGTAAATACTTCTACAGACAAAATTTTAAACTGTGACAAATATATACTTCTAATATTTACAAAAATGAATCAACAACCAGAAGAAAGAACACCTGTTCATTAAGTAATAATCAACACATAATTATAAGTCATTAATTACAATCTATTTTAAAAATACACATTTAAATAAATCAAAAAGATTCAATACATTACTTGAAAATACTACTTAAAAGTAAATCATATTACCAGAAAGTGCAGACAATTCCAAAATCAAAACTCCGGACATGTTGCTTAAGAAGTAAAAACATAATAATACCGAAATGTCACATCTAAGTGCAGAAAAATATTTTAATCACTACGTATATAGAAGATATATAGGTTAATCATTCCGAAACTTATTTTTTCACGCAGACGACGAGTGAGATAGACAAACAAACTGAACAAACAATATTGTCACGGTCGTCACTTACGATAGTTGTTGGTTAAAGGTTTTTCAATCTCTGCAGATGTTTCCAGCTGAAGACGATCTGTGTGTGAACTCGTACTTTCTTCCAAAGAATAAAATTCATTTCCGATAGATTGACTGCAACCCCCTTCAGACATGTTGACATTTTGCATAGATGCCAGATTCATAATAGAAAAGATTACTTTTGTTATTTTGTTTTTAGCTGTGCAAAAATTTAAAATTATGCTTTGCAAATTTAAAATTATTCTTTATTATACTCTCTATATTATTGTGTTTTTATCTGTAAGAAAAAAATTACTTCATAAACTTTTACTGTTTATTTTTACTAAATATTTTTTTACAAGATAAATCTTTTTACTGGGGAAAATTTCCCTTTTTTGTATTAAATTTGTAAATAACCAATCTCAAGAGATGAGTTATATTTTTTACATTCTTTATCAGTTCTTTTTTTTTTGTTTGTTTGTTCTTTTGATTGTTGTACTTCTTAGATGAAATACAAAAAAGCAATACGGTTTTCAATAACGAAAAAAAGTACAATTTCCGAAGTCTAAAAAAGCATTTGTAATTTATAGGAATTTATAGAAGATACGTAAGCCGCACTGAAAGAAAGAGTCTGTTTTCAGGTTTTGTTTTCCTCTAGAAATTTAATTTTATGGAGGTACTAGCCATTACCCACCCGCTTCACTGGGTATTTCACAATGTTGTATAAATATATACTATTTACATATATATAAATTATTCATATCTAGCATTAAGTATTCGATTCTATTGAAAATATATTTACAGCTGTAACTCTCGCCTCTTGATATAAAAATGACAGAAATTACAATTTCTAATTTCTATTAATATCCAAAATAGAAGTAGAAAGATTTTTTTGCACTCACTTAACCCAATAATCAAGTGGATTTCCACCAAAGCAACTTTCAGTACATCTTAGCTCCATAAAATAAATATAAGTGCTAAATTTCAAGTCTAAATCTAATAGAGCAAAAACGAAATTTTTATCATCAATACGCCCCGTAACCCCGTTGAGAGCATTCTTAGCGGATTTCAATTCAACAAAAGAAACATGCAAACCAAATTTTATTATTACAGTCCTAGTACTTTCAAAATGGGAATTTTGTCTATCAATACCCCTCAATAACTCCCCCCGCTTCCCCCTGGATTTCCATTCTTAGTGGAACTCTATTCAACTAAAGAAACGTGCTCAACAAATTTCAAGTAAATAGGTGAAATTCAAAAACAGAAATTTTTCCATAACTCTCCTTAACCCCTCGCAA
This sequence comes from Trichonephila inaurata madagascariensis, assembly GCA_019973955.1. NCBI lineage: Eukaryota > Metazoa > Arthropoda > Arachnida > Araneae > Nephilidae > Trichonephila > Trichonephila inaurata. The sequence continues at coordinate 269,319 of BMAV01028039.1, forward strand.
CCCCACTCCTTTGGGAGGGGGGAGGGTAGGTTCCACAAAACTCTTTGTTAGAGGAACTCTATTCCATGAAAGTAACATACCGTCTAATTTTCCAGCGGAAGGGTCTAATAGTTGAAAAATGGAAATATTTATTTATTACGCCCCTTAATCCTCCTCAGTGCCCCTTGGGGGTCAATTTTCCCCAAACCTATTTTGTAGCGGATCTCAACTCCATGAAAGGAATCTGCTTATCAAATTTCAAGACTTACGTCTAAAAGTTTAAAAATGGAAATAATTATTTATAACGCCCCTTAAGCCCCTGCAATGCCACTTAGGAAGCGATTTTCACAAAACCCAACTTATAGCGGATCACTACTCAATGAATGGAATCTGCTTAATCAATTTCAAGATTTTACGTCTAATAGTTTAAAAAAGGAGATAATTACCTATAACACCCCTTAATTCTCCGCAACGCCCCTTGGGGGTTGATTTTCACAAAACTCATTTTGTAGCGGAACTCTACTCCAGGAAAGGAGTCTACTTACGAAATTTTAAGACTGTCCGTCAAATAATTTAAAAGCGGAAATGATTATGTATAACGCCTCTTAAATCTCCGCAACGCCAGTTGGGATTCAATTTTTTCAAAATTCATTTTCTAGCGAATCTCCATTCTATGAAAGGGGAATCCGCTTACCAAATTTCAATATTGTACGTCTAATAGTTTAAAAATTGAAATAATTACGTAGAACACCCCTTTGGCTCCCGAAAAGAGCACTTGGAAGTCAAATTTCACAAAAACCCATTTTGTAGCGGATTTCTACGCCATGAAAGGTATCTGCGTATCATATTTAAAGACTGTAAGTCTAATAGTTTAAAAATGGAAATAATTATGTATAACGCCCCTTAGGTCTCCGCAGCGCCACTTGGGATTTGGTTTTCGCAAAACCCATTTTGTTGCGGATCTCTACTCTATGAAAGGAATCCACTTACCAGATTTCAAGACTGTACGTTCAATGGTTTAAAAATGGAAATAATTAGTTATAACGCCCTTTAAGCACCCTTTAAGCACCCTCAACGCCCCCTTGGAAGTCGATTTTCGTAAAAATCATTTTGTAGGGGATCTCTACTCTATGAAAGGAATCTGTGTACCGAGTTTCAAGACTGTACATCTAATAGTTTATAATGGAACTAATTATCTAAAACACTCCTTCATCCCCCTTAATGCCCCTTGGGGTTCGATCTTTTCGAAATTCGTTCTTAGCTCTTGTCTACTCCATAAAAGGAACCTGCCTACCAAATTTCAAGTCTGTAGGTTTAATAGTTCCAGAGATATCGTGATTAGTCAGTGAGTGAGTCGCTTTTCTACTTTATATATATAGATTAAATGTTATTTTGATATTTTGGGGATATTTGTTCGGGAGCACCTAGAACCCTAACAATTTTAAGAAAAATTTTCAAAAACCTTCCCGGGGATATACCTAATAATTTCCCAAATTTTCACGGCGATTGGATGTATGGTTTTTGAATCTATCGAGTACAGACAGACACACATTCATTTTTATATATATACTAGCTAGATCTCCCGGCGTTGCACAGGCTTCTTCAAGTTCAAGTGTACAGATTTATGCCTTGGATGATTCCCCTTCCCCTCTCAGTGTCAGAACTTCCTGGTGTGTGTATGATTTTTATATTAATGTTATTAAAATACTGTTTTTCGAAGTTTCTTCCACATCTTTGCCCCATCGGGCGGGTCTGTTTTTCGCCACTTAGCCCGCGGGACACGGGCTTTTTCCTTGGGTACATCTTTATCCTCGTGGAAATTTTCTCTTTCTCTCTGGATGCCAGCACTTCTGTGTGTGTGTCTGAGCGATGTGAGTGATTTCTATATCTATGTCATTTAAATCTACTTTTCAGAAATTTCTTCCACTTCTCTTTGTCACACAGATTTCTTTTTCCTCCGTTCAGCCCAGCTTTGTATGGTTTTTTTTTAAATATAAAACCCATTTTTTCCCTCGAGGGATCAGACTTTTTTTTCTTCCGAATTTCTATTTTCGATTAAAAATTTACAAAGCTAATCCAGTTTTGTTCTCAAGAAAACAGACAATGTACAAATTATTATTAAATAAGTAATTTAGCAATAAATAACAAAATGCAATACACTAATTTATATCAATTTTCGTTAAATCAGAAAATGGCTACCGTTAGCTATGAAATGACTGCTTTTATCTGGGTGTTTAATTTTTCGATTAAATATATGTAACTATGAAAAAATGACTATAGGGGAAAGCCTAAAAATTTGTTTACATTCCTTGTATAAAAAAAGATTTAAAAGGAAATAGTACTATTTAATAAAAACATGGCAGCATTTTCCTATTTTTTAAGGTTTTTAAGTAAATTATTTATTTAAAAGAAAACTATCAGTTGCGATGTATTACAAAAAACTAAGATCGCATTAATTATTTTATTCATGAAACAATATATACTTTAAAATTCAAACTAATAGTTTGGATTTGGAAAATTACTGGAAAATTCATTATTTACACTCATTATAAAAGAAAATTCAAAAAAAAAACTTATATGACAGAAAAATCTTTTATCTGCTCCGTAAGTTGTTTTTCCCCACGTGCGCTATAAGCACTCAAACTCGTGAGTTCTGAGGTAGCTTTCCCATAATTAACTATTACTGGCATTTGGCGATTTTTCCAATTAATTTCTTTGTATTTTTACGGCTCCCCAAGACGGAAAAAATATGTCTTCTTTAAAAATATTTTATGTATAAAAAAAACAGATTTTTTTTTAATTACAAAATTTCAAAATTTTTTTGAAGTTTTACAATATTTTGTTTTAAATTAACTTGGCAGCGTTGGGAAAGGTTAAAAAAATGTACCAAACTGTTGAAAAATAGTTTGATCTTTTTTTAGGAATTTAAATTTAAAAAAATCCATGAGAAATTTGAAAAAAATGTAAAACATTGTAGAAATTGAGATTTTAATAATATATTTCAAGTTAATAACATGTTAAAAGAATATTTTTTAAACAAAGTTAATTAATACAGTCAACAGAGCAACGTCATGAAATTCCAGTTTGGCTGAAAACTGATTTTTGACACCAACCTTTGTCATTGTTGTAACAATAACAGTGTTACAACAATGCAGGCAAATCAAAGTTGGCGCCAAAAACTGGATTTTTAAAGTTTTTAATAAATATCTTTTAAACCAATTGCTATGTCGGACCGAATATTGTAAATCTAAACCATTCTCGAGTCTACTGGAACAGACACAAAAAATTTCATCAAAATCGGTCCAGCCGTTTAGGAGGATTTCAGTCACATACACACGCACAGAAGATTTTTATATATAAAGATTATAGATTATAAATGGGAATTATTATAGTTCTTGTGTAAAAACTGAAATGCAAAACGGCTTGAATCATTGTACAATATTTTATGAGCATTAAGATTCCCTCAAGTCATATGCAACAGCCCACCATAAATGCAACACCCTGAAGGAAGCATGCAAATAACATGAAATTTACAACATGCATTAGCGGAGGTGAGATATGCAAATAATTAGAATTTCAGCACAGACACACATCACGCTCGCCTGTGGCGCCACCTCAAAGCGCTATTTAAGGCTTGGAGATTTCGACGATTTCTAGTTCGGCAATTGTGTTTTTCTTGTGGCTTTTTCAAAAATATACCAGTTATGTCTCGTAGAAAACAGCGATCAGCTTTTGATCAAGTATCCGAGTTCGACAGAGGAAGGATAGTGGCCTACCGAGATTGTGGATTATCTTTCAGGAAAATAGGTATTCGTGTTGGACGAAACCAAACAACTGTAGTGCGGATATGTGACCGTTGGATGCAGGAGGGTACGTCGGACCGACGTGGTCGATCGCATCCACCTCAGGGCACCACTTCACAAGAGGACAGGCAAATTGTGCGCATGTCAGTGATGGATTGCTCAGTCACATCAAGTTCCATAGCACAGCACATTGAGTCTGTAACGCATCATTCAGTGTCAGCGCGTACCATTCGACGCCGTTTACAGCAGAGTGGTCTATCCGCAAGACGTCCATTGCTTGGTCTACTCTTGACGCAGAACCACAGATGTCTCCGCCGCCAATGGTGCGATGAAAGAAGGATGTGGGTGGCAGAATGGAATGAAGTTGTCTTTACTGACGAGTCACGCATCTGTCTGCAACACCACGATGGTCGGATTCGAGTCTGGAGATACCGTGGAGAGAGGCTGCTGAACAGCTGCATTATGCACCACCACACTGGTCCTGCACCGGGTATTATGGTATGAGGCGGTATTGGAGATCACTCTCGCACTCCTCTAGTACGCATTGCCGGTACTTTAAACAGCCAGCACTACATCTCCGAAGTGTTGGAGCCAGTTGTCCTTCCTTACCTTCAGGGCTTGGCTACAGCCATATTTCAACCGGATAATGCGCGAACACACGTGGCACGCATTGTCCAAAGGTTCTTCGTCAATCATCAGATTTAATTGCTTCCCTGGCCAGCTGGCTCTCCGGATCTTTCGCCGATAGAAAACATGTGGTCTACGGTTGCTCAACGATTGACCCAGATTACACCCCCAGCTGCCACACCAGTTCAACTTTGGCAAAGTGTGGAAGCTGCTTGGTCTGCTTTACTCCAAGAACACATCCAAAGTCTCTTTGAATGAATGCCGAGGCGTGTGGCAGCGGTGATCTCCAACAATGGCGGCTACTCTGGCTACTGATTCTGGCAGGAACCACACTTCACATAAGTCTATAAATTTAATCATTTGATACTTGGTCAACATGTTATCAACAAAATAAATTTTTTTGTGCTACCTCTTGTCTTTCTTGGTGTTGCATTTACGGTGGCCACAGCAGTGTAATTTCTAACTTCCCATTTGTTGCATTCAAAAATTGTTTTTTTTCCCACACACACTCGTAGCATTTTAGAAATCTTGCTTAATACGAAAATGGGATTCATACCGGAATTCGAATTTTTTTAAAAAAGGAATTTGTGATTGCTTATTCTTGTGTTTCGTCCTGAAATTATAATCAAATGCTATCAATGATGTTTTTATTACCTATGATTTACAAACAAATCTAAATATAACGCTTTCATTTTTAAAAAAATTGCTATGATCTATAAACAAATCGAAATCCAGTGTTGATTAAAACGTTCGTTTTTGTTTTGAAAGGAGAAAATTGATTTCTTAAACATTTTTTTTTAAACATTTTCTCATTTTAAAATTTTTGTGTTGATATAATCAGGGGAGGCTCTAGAGCCGGTCAAACCGGACCCCTGCCTGGGGCGGCAAATTTTAAAGGCGGCATTTGGATCGAATTTGAAAAAAAAAATTATATTTTTGTTGTTACAGAAAATTTGATATATTTTCAGAAATATTATTGGGTGCGAATTTGGTATTTTATTTAATGTATATTATTTCCTCATTTTGCACTCTGTATGCTTAATGTCAGTTTTATTTTATGATGCAACTTGAAGGATTCGAGGCAGGAATATATTTTAATAAGGAAATTTGATATTTTTACGTATCTTTCACTAGTATCTTTCTCCCCATCCTGGAGTAAGGTCACAATAGACATTCCTTTCACCTATGCGATGTTTGGTGTCAACTATCCAAAAGAGGACAAGGGTAATAAGTTTTTGGTGGAGAGCCACAGAAAATGTTTTGTTTTAGTTTTGAGTGTAGTTGCTATAAGTTAAAATGAACACTTATGATCCCCACCATCAGTTAACTCTTTTTCGGAGAAATCGGCTTGCTGGAATGGGCAATTCCTTCTCTTCATTTTACTCGTTTGAA
>BMAV01028039.1:280308-309698 GCA_019973955.1 Trichonephila inaurata madagascariensis
CTCACACAAATGACGCAATTCTCAAGTCGTCTCACACAAATGACGCAATCAAAGTCGTCTCACACAAATGACGCAATTCTCACAGCCGTCTCGCACGAATGACGCAACCCACCAAGTGACACAACTGCTTACATACTCGCCACGAATATGGTATCGTTGTTCGCCTATTCGCCGAAACACTGGCGGGGGAGTATGTGGCGGTGTGATATCTAGTACCAACATCACGCGTTGATGATCGTTTTGGCGTGATTGGTTACGTACTTGCGTTCGGAACGGAAGGTACCCAGAACGAACCTTCCCTCCTTCACACTATTATTGTTTATTTATGTTTTGATAGTCTCCAAACTGATTCTTGATAATGAGAGTGTTTAGTTTTTTAATATTCGATTCAGGGAACTCCCGCGATCCCACTTAAACTGGACAGTTTAGGAAAAAACGGACTGGTAATCCCCAGCCATCTTCTCTTTTCTGTGTCTAACGTTACATTTTATGTGTGTGCGTTTGTGTATGGTTTTTTTTATACATATAATGTTGTTTAAACAAAAAAGTAAAACGAAGATAAGTTAAACGAGTAACTTCCAAAAACCCATACAGCACCTACCAAGACAGGCTTGGAGCGAGTGGAAGAAATTTAACTGGAGCAATTTACTGGTTTATAAATATATGGAAATTCAAGTATATGCTGCAATCAAGGCCAAGTGCGCAACATATTGTTGTAAGCATAAGCTACAAAGATTTTTTGTCATTTACCTCACACTCTAGGTTAGATTGTATATAGTATACTTTGATACTATATAAAATGTTTAATATTGTTAGATCTAATCATGTCAGTGCAAGGAATATATATCCCTCTATGGTGTTAAAAAAGAAAATTTTCAGAAAAGAAAAAAAAAAAAAAAAAAGAAAGAAAAGAAACCAAGGAAAAAAAAAAAAAAAAAAACGAGAGCTAAATTTTAAGAAGTCACAAAAGTACATCTGTTTTCTTCGCTATGAAATAATTCTGGTGATAAAAGTGTTCCGACTTCAGATATTACAATTCAAGTTTCAACTTGAGAAGAAAGTTCCGCACAAATTACACAGTTTTTCAATGGAAATGTTGAAGCTGTGAAATTCGCTGAAGAATTTCATGTCTTTACAAATATTACAAGGGCGCACCCCCCTTGGGTGCCCTTCTTCTAGATTATCAGAGTGAGCTAGAGGTGTAGGAATAAATGAACTAAAAAAAAAAGAAAAGAAAAAAAGTTGCCATAATCTTAATATTTCTTTATTAAGATCTTAAACCAATAAAACAGGTTAGATAATAATATATGTGAGAGAATCTACGGTGGCTAAACACACAATATATAATACCGAAATAACGTAACTCGGACCACTATTAATAACTAACTAGCCTAAGCTCAATTTCAATGCGATCACAGATCCAAATGTTTAAATGGTCATTCCTACCTTAATGTCCAACGAAGTCTCAATCTATTTGATCCTAGCTGAAGCTGCGGTTCACTGGCGTGCAATGGTATGCACCTTGACTAAGGGCTCTCTGTCAAGGGTAACTTCTCTTCACTGTCACTTAACTCCTTGAAATACTCTTCACACTTGCCACACGAAATAACATAACACTCCCCAAAGGCCACCTTGCTTACTCTAAACTTCTGTTATTTAAAAGCTTCCTAATTTGCATCTTTCCTTCACGTTCTACTTCTCGGGTTGGTTGGAAAAGAATTGCCATTTATTCCGGCCCCAAAGAACCCAAAAGGATATGTTAATGAAAAAACGCGTGAGCCCGTCACAATATGATTGAATCAGAAAATAAAAGTTAAAATAACAATAATAAATATGATCATGTGATATAAGTGATCTAGGTTTAGTTACGTGGTCAAGTATTATAACTAAACAGTTTAGAATGTTTCGTGTTAAAACCATCCCTGTTCAACAATGAAATTTTTACTAAGAATGCTGAAAATAAAACATTTTTTACTGTGTACTACTTAAAAAAATGCCAAATGGTGAAACTTAGCTTCGCATCTAGTTAATTTGCTCGAATTCAAAAATGCAAAACATAGTATTTTGTTTTTGTTCTATACCATTTTCCAAAAGAAGAGGAAAAGAACATACAGTGGTGGCAAAAATTCCTGAACATGAGGATTTTTGCCAAACTTTTGTGTTTCGCTTAATTTTCAGTTATGAAATTATTGTATGATTTTAACTATATATTTTTATTGATTCTAATGTTTTTATGCTGGTTTACTAATTTTTCAATACGACAAATATTTTTTGTAGTACGCAAGAAGTAGAAGAATATTTTTGTAGTACGCCTGAACGCAAGAATGTGTGGTATGCACAGAATATCACAATTTAGAAAAACATACGTTACGTTGTAGAACAACACAAAACGTTACAAGTATGATAGATTTAGCATGCTTTTTGAGAATTACATGATTGTTTCCTGTTTGATCATCAATATTTTAAGGGCTAGCCATTTGCTTTAATTACGGCTCTACACCTTTTTAGCAAGGAATGCACCAATTTCGCAAGTCCTTTTATGATCACATGGTTAAAAGAAAACATCAAAGCTTCACTTAACTCAAATTTGTTTGAAGCTTTTTTTATTCAAAACATCATAACTAATTTTATGCCGTAGGTTCTTTATAGGATTAAGATCTGGAAAATGTCTTGGTCAGCTAATTCAATTCACAGTATTGTCTTCGAACCATTTCTAGACTACATTTGGGCCTTGATTTGGAGTATTATTGTCCTGAAGAATCCACAACTGGTCTTTAAGAAGATCTCCCGCTGTTAAAAGCTATTTATTTTGTATTATTCTTTATTATTCTCCAGTATTCCTTCGTTTTCCCTGTTCTTCTCACTTCGTAAAGTTTTCCAACGACACGAGAAGACATGCATGCCCATATCATTACTTTCGTCGATTGCTTCATTGTGGGCTTTAGACACTGATGACTGAATTCTTTACATAGGCCTAATTTTTGTTATCTGAGAAACAAAACTGACTTCCATAACCAATTATTACTTTTTCTAAGTCTTTAATAGGCCCATAATGAATAATCCATTATCCTCGTCAATGAGTCAGTAATGATTCTGGGATAGCCTTGAAAAGGCGTAATACAACTTCCAGCAGTCTTCCTCCCAAAATTCATGGGAGCACATTCATATTCGATGCCAAAACTTATTAGTTAATCATTTGTGGTGAATTAAGCCATTTATTGAAAGTGAAATCGTGTGCAATACCCTATTTTCACGTAAAGTTGTTTTTCTTGGGTCGTCCAAATCACTCTCTGTTCACAATAGAATTTGTTTCAAAATATTTTTTCAACGTTCTCACGACAGTATAAAGGGCACATGGTACTTCAGTAGCAATTAGACTCGTAGAATAATCTTCTTCCATCAAAAGTATTATTTTGTATCTTTCATTATAACGCAGAATGAAAAATTTACCCATAATTCCAATGTTATCACCCATGCACTTCAAATTGTAACAGACATCTTTCAAAATACTAAAACATGCTGCACATTCTTTTTTTAACCCCTTATCACTACTGCTATCTATATATAATTGGTTGGAATAATGGAGCAATTCTCTTTCTCTCATTGGTTGAAGAAGGCAATAACTTATTATTACACTTACCTTGTACTTGTCTTAACACATTTTTTTTCTTCAAGATATTGATAAAACTATTTACTTTACATAAACTGTACAAACAGATTTGAAATCAGTATGAAAAAATACAATAGAAGCAATAATAATTGCAAAGATAGTACGATAATTTCACAAAGCAAAATTGTCAAAAATGAAAACTAGGCAAAAAATTGAGTGTGCTTAAGGCTTTTTGCCACCTCTGTATATAGGTGGCTGTAATAACGGGGTAAACTGTCAACTGTGTGTGTGTGTGTAATTCAAAATCATTAGCGTTGTGCTTGTCACTGTAATTCGCTTATTGCTGAGAAAGAATTACTCAGACGATTAAATTTGTGTCCGACTATTGATAAAGCAAATCTAGTGAATATAAATAAGGAAACGGAACGATTTAATCTACTATTTCAGAGAATTGTAGTAATGATTCTATTTCTAGCATATAATAATCTACTTAGAGGAACCCATGAAATAATAGGAACACTTACTAACGGAAATTTCTTAAGTTTAATTAAATTATTAAGTAAATACAACACTGTGCTAAAGGATCTTATGAACAGAATAAAAATAATTTGAAACATAGAATTGTATGAGCGTTACTTAGCACATAGATCACAGGAATAAATTAATTCTGCGTTAGGAGTTGAAGTGAGAAAAATTAAAGACAATGTAAAAGTATAGCCACATACTGTAGTATCCAAATGGATTGTACTGCTGATATATTTCCCATGAGGAATAAAGTTCAGTCACTATCAGGTACGTAAATTTTGAATAGGAAATATTAACTATAAAAGAGTCATTTATAGGGTTTTTTGAAGTAACTGATGTGACTAGAGAAGAACTAGCAAATATTTGCTAGAAAGAATAAATCAGTTTGATTTAATTATTGTAGAAGGAAAGCATACGATAACGTTAGCAACATGAGAGGAAACTATAAAATCTAGAATAATTAATGTAAATCATCACGTAATTTATGTGTCTTGTCTGTCACACTCAACGTATTAAATTGCGATGTCGCTTTTTGCACAGTATACATAGTAAAAATTTTGGAGGATATTGCAAAGTTTATGTTGCTTATATTCTGCATCAACAAAAAGATGGGAAACTCTACAAAAGTATTTAAACACAATTACTCTTAAATCAGTATGAGACACTCGTTGGGAAGAAGTCATGATAAATTCCTTAAAGCTGTGTATACCCAGTTTGAACAAACTTGTAATATCCTTGAAGAATTTATTGCTGTAAGCAAAACAATAATACAGCGGTATCCGAAGCTAAAAGTTTAATGGATTCAACACAATAAATGTCATTTATTTCATGCTTACTAGTATGGTTTACAACAGTGATTCCCAAAGTGGTCTATATAGACCCCCAGGGGTCTATTGCGACCAGCAAGGGGTCCACACAAGCTAAAAAATAATTTGGGGGGGGGGAGGCTCATGAGGTGTAAGTGGAGGTCTATGATAGTGACTCTCATTAAACTAAACCGTGGCTTTAGTTTTAAAAGAAAATTTAATCAAATGGAAACCAAATTTTACCTATTTAACAGATTTTTATATATATTTACTAAATTTAATAAGGTAAATTTGCACTTACGGAGACAACAAAAACTTTATTAAAAAAAGATCTATTTCAGCGTTTCTTTCCAGAATAAGTTAAAGAAGTATAATACTGGAGGTCCCAATTTTCTCAATTTGTCACAGACAATCTGTCAGGACGTTTTAACATACGCTCAACATTTAACTGTCTTTTATACAGATTTTGAAACCAGGTTTGCGAATGCTTTGACTATGGTAATGCCACAGTAGGCAATGCATTCATTAGGTCATATTGAAAAAAAAAAATGTAACATTACAATAGACTAATCGGAAGAAGCACTAACGAAGATCTTAAAATTTAGAAACGGATGTCAGCAATTTTGGCTTTAAAAAGACAAGCCTGTAATTTGTCCCAAATCGAGTAATATCATGAAAAAAATTTTAATTGCTTTTCCTAGTGAGAAGGAGTTTCAGCATGGTTGCCAATCTCCAAAAATTCTGACAAGATGGATACCAAATGCTGAAAATTTGTTATTGTAGAGCCAGATTCAACACTGCCATTAAAATCATTTGTTTGTTGTTTAGTTATTTTATGTATTAATTAATTTTTAATTTATAATTCATTAACTGCTTTTTAAATTTTAAACACTATATTTCATTGCAGTTAGAAATTTAATTCTTTTTAAAATAGTAGTAATAACAGCTGTCAAAAAGACATTTAAGTTGATAAATTTGCGAAAATTCAATATTAATTAAGCAGGAGTCTATCCTGAACCGAAAAACATGGCAAGGGGTCTATGAGACAAAAAAGTTTGGGAAACTCTGGTTTACAATATTCTTTAAAGTTAACACTATCAATAAACTATTTCAGTCAAAAATAATGGTCTTGACGGCTTTTAATTTGTCAATAAAATTGAAACTGAAAACCGAAATTTAAGAGTGGACAAGATTGTCCAGTGGTCATGAGAGACCGTGAACTCTTGTCTGATGTGTCATGAGTTCGAGCACCTGTGCCAATGAAGACCCACTGTGTAGAGGTGTTGATGCACGTTAAACCTGTCGTGGCTCAAACTCCACCTAAAACTTAACACATGTTCAGATGAGGAATAAACGCTAGCACGTAATTTGATTATTCCGGAATATTTTCATGAAAAAAAATTCGGAAAAAGCTTACATTTCAAAATAGAAGATGAAATTATAGAAAACTCGGTACAGGAATTTAGTTATTTTTTTTAACACTGCAAAATTGAAACTGTTATTGTAAAAATAGAAGATAGATTTATAAAAGTATACCACAAATATGTTATTTCTGATTTCAAATTAATACTGATATAAAAACTTTAAAAACAACAACAACAACATGATTTAGAAAAACGTTCCAAAAACTTTGTAAGGTTGTGTAGATTAAAACCTAATACAGGAAAATGATTTGCTACGGAATTTGAATTTTAAAGAAAAGGATGTAAATTACGCAAAGACATACAGTAATACGTACTAAATAATAATTAAAAGGTGTTAAAACTTTTCTCTCTTTACATTAATAGTTATAGATTTTCTTCACATTACAAGCGCTGAGTGCTCTTTCAGTAAATTAAATTAATAAAAGATTAACTTTTCAATCAAGCATGTGTGCAGAACGCTGAAATGCACTTGTTATATTAAGCATCGAAAATAATTGCAAACATTTTTCTACTTTTCTGAAGTAATTAATGTTTTAGCAAAAAGAATATCAGGCATTAAATAAACATGTATTAGAAATATATATTCGTAGTTGAAATTTTTTTTACCTTACAAAAAATTTAAGCCCCCTTAAATGGTTTTTTGCTTCCAGGCCCCTTTATAAAGAAGGCCAACTCTGACTAGCGCCCACGAATCTCATCTACAATGCTGGTAATTTATTCGCACATGTTATCGATATCCACATATGGTGCAGCTTTCACATCTACTGTTTGATTCTTTCATGGATTGTTTCCATGTTCTAATAATAAGCTAATTTAAGAATAACCACGTCTCATCACTATTGTAAATAAATAAAAACATGACATATCTAAAATAGTTAAATTCTTTTTAGATTTTAATAAGGGATGAAACTCATAATAATACTGAGTTATCTATCATTTATTTTTGTGAACAGTAATCGTAGAAAATATCATTCTTCTCTTTCGCTAATTTTTTTAAGGTATCCGACTACGTTCGGAACCGTGATTTTGCAAAAGCGTATAAATGGATAATATTTATGATATTTAATATCACTTAGATTAGAAAACGTATATAAAATTGTTTTAAAAATATTATTACAATAAAAAATTATTTAAGTACAATATTTTGACAAAAAATGAAAATAGAATGACCCGTTTTCAAAACATTCTCTTTTTATGGAAAATGCTTCTATTATAATAATATTTTGCCTGTATGTAGTTCAGACCTCTGTACAGAGGCCGAACTAGAATTTTTGAAATATATAACTTAGAAGTTCATTTATCCATATTAACTACAACAGAGGAAAGAAATTTTAAGAAAAAAAACGCCGATAACTATTTCAATGGGTGGTAACTCCGAAAATAATGTGAATTTTTCAAAAATCCTAGTTCAGACTCTCTGGAGAAGTCTTTACTTTATATAAGCGCGCACGCACGCACGCACACACACACAAAAAATATCATTGATATAGTAACATTTTTTATAAAAGGAGAACGTTTTGAAAAAAAAGGTTATTCTAAGTTAATTTTTTGCCAAAATATTGTATTTAAATAGTTTTTTTTGTCATAATGTCTTTAAAACAATTTTATACATGTATTCTAATCTAAGTAACACTAAATATCATGAAAATTATCCATTTATGCGCTTTTTTTATAAAATCCCGGTTCCGAACGTATAGTCGGATACCTTAAACTACAAAGATAAACTTCCATACCATGTTTTAGCGCGTGAATTTTCTGATTATATTTTAAACATCACGGAATTTCTCTTCAAAGTATGTACAGGTGACTGCATGAATGTAAAACAGAAACATAACTTTTGTCATGAATAAAATACTGAGAGATTTCTTGAATATCTTTAAAAAAAATGCATATTCTTTCCCGTCCATCTGTGTGATTTGTGATGAAATTGCTTCCGATAAGGTCATATCAATACCAGGACAAAAACATTATTTACATAGTATAAAAGAACTAATGAATATGTATAAATGGTGCAATATAGTATTTATACAGCTGCTGTTTCCAAACAGAGTTAGTGTTATGACATGCAATTTAATAATTTCATTCTAATATTTTTTGGAAAAAATCCTTTTAAATAAATTCCATTGAATTTCTTTTTGGCTAAGCATTCAAAATCAAGGTTATTTCAACCTATAACTGAGCGTCTAGAAGCAAGGACTAGTGTGTTATTCTTTGAGGGGTCTATTTTTTTTTTGTATATTGGTGCTTACCTCAGACTTCTCATAATCAGTTTCTTATAGCAATACTCTTCGAATAATTTAAATTATAAATATCTTAAATGCAGTGGCGTAGAGTGGGCTTTCGCCGCCTGGGACCGACCGGAAATTTGCGGCCCCTCTATTTTAATTATTAGTCAAGAAAATTAGTAAAAGTAAAAACAAAGCAGCTTTAAATTTTTTTATTGATTAAAAATCCACTTTTCGTGTTTTTTGCATAGCAAAATGTTTCATGCAATTGTCAATAACAATATATATGCGTTATTTTCAATTGCCAGAATAGTTAAATTTGTTAGACTTAACGTGGGCATAATCGGTCTGAGATAATTTTTGATTAACCTTAGCTTAGAGAAGCTTCTCTTGCAACTGGCATTACTGATGGCAGACGTTAAAAAAAATTCTCAACATTATGACAATGTTTAGCAAGCCATCTTCAAGTTTTGACTCAATAATATTGTTTAATTAACCCAGAGAGCCGGACCTAATAAGTTCTTTTTTACATCCTGGGTCTGTTGCAGCTACGAAAGCTTTGTACGCTCTCAAGTAGGAATTCTTGTTGTTAATGTCTTGAGGAGCTTGATCTAATTTAAGTTCGTCCATGTTCAATATCACTTCAGGCAAAAAAAAAAAAAACATATTTTTGTGCTAGATTCTGCAACTGTTGGAATCTTTCTCGAATTTCAGCAGTTACTCTGTCTATTAAAGAAAACATTGTTCGCCTCAAGTCATCTTCATACGATAACTGAACATCTTTACTTCCATCGCCAAATATATGCTTCCTTCTGATTCATTTTGGGGGTTCAAAAGAAATTTCAAGCTCTTCATATAGCCATTTAACATATATTGAAGCGTCACCCCGAATTCGTCTCGTTTTGCTTCTAATATGGTCTGTAAAACAAGTATTTTTTTTAGCACATTGATGGATATTTAGTCCCGCTGTTTGCAAATAATTTTGAGCCTCATTGACTTCACACAGTACCGGTTGCCAGAAGCCTAAGTAACATAAAAACGAATGCGATTGCATAGCGAGTAATGAACTTCCTGCATCTGTGCGTGTATCAAAGCTTTCACTCGTTTCCTTCAGTTTTGTCGCGCGGGCGCGATTTGGAGTTGGAAATATTTTTTGAATTTAAATATCGTGGTGCTTGCCGCCGCCCCTTGTCATATGCCGCCCGGGGCCATGGCCCTCCCTCCCTACGCTACTTCTTTAATGCAACCCTTAGTTTTTGAAATTTTTTTCTAGACAAAGGTTAAAACGAAATTCTTCTTGAAAGGATTCTAAATAAAGGTATGATTCGTTCGAGATATAGCGTGAACTGAAGTCCTTCCCACATATGAAAATTTAATATAATAATTTAATGTCTTACAAGGGTGAGGTTTGGATCAAAATGTTTTGAATTTCGTCGTAGATGGTACTGTATCGCATAAACAGCAAAAGAAGCAACTACTGTGTATATATATATATATATATATATATAACCACTCAAATAACACAATCTATTCAACAAGCAATATTAGCAAATATGTGGGTGAGAACTAAATGCTGTTTGAATGTGGTTCGAGCTACAATGAATACAGTAGTTTGGTTATATAAATGACATGCATCTGCATAAACGCGGAGACGTCTTAAGGCATGGGCCCGGGACCACGGCTTCGCCCACAATGGGGGGCTTCTTCTAGCTCTCAACTCAGCTTTAACAAGATCACGATTCGAATAATTTCAAGGGTCAAATGTTATTTCCAGCTTCATTCACTGAAAAACTGGGAATTTTGAATAATATGTCAACTGGCTATATATGATGACCGTCGTCCATATTTCGGCCTAGGCCTTCCACCATACACCATCACTACTCATTCAGTTACAAGGCGGTAGTCGGCCAAGCCGGTTTGTGCGAGTGAGTGAATATTAACGTCGCACTGTTCAGCTACACGAGGGCTTTTGGCGACGAACCACGTAATTTTGAATCACGGTCAAGTGACGTGGACGACACTTGAGCTGGCACCCCCCTCTCCTAACTACCACACCACACCGACGGGAGGACGCTTCAGCTCTCGACAGACTTAGCGTGCATCGCTGCCCTACACGGCGGGTCCTTAGTAGTAGCCGGTTTGTGCGATTGTAAGTCATTGCACATTTATTTGTTTCGGGCTATTGTTTGTACGAGTATTTGACAACGTATGCTATATACTGTCTACTTTTAAGGGCTATAGGTGGGGGTCTACATTTGTGCAGGGGCCAAGGGACTACTTTTGCATAGGAGCTCAGGGCCTCAAGAAGTCTTAAAACGTCCCTGCATGAATGCAATGTACTTGCCGTGCATATTTGAAATAAACGTGATTGTTATTTATTTTTTTTTTCATTTTCAAAAATGAAATTCAATTGTGGTAATTTGATAAAAATTGAAGTATCAAAACAGATGCGTTTGATATATTTAATTTCAGATTCATTAACATTGCGCTGTTTTGCAATAGGTAGCTAAAGCGTGGTAGTCATGACAATGCTGGGTTTAAATTTTAAATAATGGTTACACACACACGTGAGAAAGATGACAATCAGTGTACAGTCATCAAAACAAATATGAATCCCTAACTATTGCAATTTTCCATGCAGCTATACAAAAAGTTGGTATCAATGTTAATGGCTCATAGATACATTAGGATATTAATGATTGAATTAATTTCCAAGAAAATATCTTTTTAATTACAGCAACTGATTCTTTATTCGCTTATTTGATAGTTTATCTTTAAATTAGCTCAAATTTCAAAATTATCATGAAAAAATTTGAGTTGTGAGCATTTTAAAAAATATATCTTTTAAAATTAAAGGTGCATCTAGGATTTCTCATAACAGAAATTTTTTACATTTTTCAAATCTATTTACACCAATTGTGTGTGATAAATAATTTTTCACAATACCTCCACCACATGTTGGCTGAGGTGCAAGTCATGCTCATTAAAAATATACTTGGAGGGATTCGAACGATTTAGTGATTTAGGAGCCATTAAAATGGACTCGAAAGGGTTCAGATAAGCAATTGACGTTCACAATGGGATGGTTTGGGGGTTCAATTCTCCCATAGACCAACAAATTTTCACCAAACACCTCGGTCCCCATAAGAGAGGTCTGGTACACCACTGAGATAAGTCCAATAATTCACTTTTATTAATTTAATGTTAAACCTGATTACGCGATATGTAGACAAGATAAATTAGAAATAAGTAATAGGTACACATCTTTAATGAGATGAAATCTCAGTACCTCGCCCACGAGAAATCTAGCGGAACGACTATAATTCAGGCAGTAGACTATCGTGGCTATATTGCCGAAGTAATAGCTATTCTCTCTCTCTATCGCACTGACTATTTACATTCTACTTAGTAGTGACGTTCGTTTGCGGAATGGAGTTGTTTTATCTCAAATTGCCAATTTGGCTGGAAGGGAAAAACTCGAGTTATAGTGGATAACCCATTAAGGCAAATTTTCCCCCAATTTAAAAAACACACACACCTTATATTATTGTAAACAAGTAAGATAAAAAAAATTTTTTTAAGTCAATTCCTACTTAAATCAACAAAGAAAATCTTTATTTTAGCTACTTTTTATTAAATAGTTACAATTAATATAAATGTGTATATACATAGGACACAGAATCACAACATTAAGTGGTAATTAATTTTTATTAATTATCATTAAACTATCCTATTGTCATCCAAAACAATCGTGTATATAAAATTTCAGTTCAACTGAATGTTTTAAAATGTGAGAAAAAAACCTTTTCAAGTTCTGACACAAGTCGCCAACGTGGCTGTATTTGTAATTCTTTAAATAATTAGTTTTAATAAATTAATTTTTATTAATTATAATTAAATTATTGAAGTCATCCAAAATAATCATGTATATAAATTTTCAGCTCAATTAAGCGCTTTGAAATGCATTTTATTAACGATTGAAAATTCCACCAAGATAAATAAATATATAGAGAATGTGACCTAATAGAAGGAATTGAAAAAAAATTGAGCTTATCAAGTACAATAATGAAAACAGCGTTTATTATAATACGAAAAAATGGTTGCACTTTTGGAATGAATAAAACCTAAATTTCATCCAATTTTGTGCAATAACACAGGAAATATTCCCAAGCGAAAATTCATTTTTCTAGGTCATATATTAGTTAATAAACGATGGAGATAAGATATTAAGAATCACTTGTACATAAATTTTCTTGTATATGTCTAACAATTCTCTCCCTTCCATTCCCCATTTCTAGCTATTTAGATCAATTTCTACTAAATCTGCCAAAATACAAGGTTCCATAATGTGAAAATTTTGTTTTAGAAATTAGTTAGTGACACATTAACTTATTCATTAACATTATAATATACCTTTGATATCAAATTTGAACAGCTGCAGCGGAAATTGCCAGTTATTAAAGACGATTTATTTATTATTTTTTGATGACTGTACCAAAGTCATATAAAACAAGGAAGTAAAGGAATAACGTCAGAATAAATTAACCAAGGCTAGTTCTCTTTTGGGATTTATTATGAGTAGATAGTTTTAATTTCGAAGCAATAAGAAAGATATGAACTAATCCCAAGATTTTTAGCATTGGAAAACTTTTATAAAATTTAAAAAAATAGTCTTTTTAAAAAACCATATGCAGTATTTTTATTAACCTAACTAAAAATAGCCTGCAGATTCTTTTAATGGACTTAACACAGTGGATTCAAGATATAAATATGATTTTGAAATCTAATTATATTAAATAAGTAATTCTCATTATTCCCTATGACAATAATTGGCCCAATAAGTCTAGAAACCACGTGATTCGGCCTTAAAATTAGTATCTTAAAACATTTCGCATGCTCGGTTAAAATTCAAGTCAACTGCTAAAAAAAATATTACAGCTATATTTCTTTAACATAAAATATAAATTAGAAGGAAAAATATTAAATACATGCTTCTTTGAGTATAATTAAGTGCATTGTTACAAAATATTATTTTCAATATATATTATATAATTATTTTTAAAAGGATTGCATGCATCCTCTATGTGCAGAAATTTTAAGTATTCATAACTGTATAATTTTCCTACACAAGTCAAAAGAAATATATATTTTAAATCATTTTGAAATTGTGGAAAAAAATTACTTAAGTGAAGATTTTCATTTAGGAATTGGCCGATAGTATAATATGAAAGTATCAAAATTCCTAGTTATTCATTTATGCATCTGTGATGAAAAAATTCTAATTTATTTTAAAAATGAATAATTTATCAAGTATCTGGTCATAAAATTATTTTTCATTTAAATTTCAATGCCTTATTGATTTCTCAATAAGATATAGTTCCTAATTTCAGAATAAATATTCACATTCATATCTTTCCCACTCTTAATAAAACAGCAGTTTTTGTGAGCATTTACAAAACTAATTAAATCTACTGATTTCAAATATAAATTCTTTTTTGTTAAATACTTTGCTGCAATAGGTATCCAAAACTTTTTGAAGTTCAGAATATACTTTGCTTTTTATAAATAATATTTTTATATAGAATTGCAACACAACATTGTTATTTTGAGCCCCTATCACATGACAAGGAAGAACCTGAGTTGCCACACCCTTCTCCTAACTTCCACACCAGGCCTTGAGAAGGACTTTGAATATCTTGACAGATTTACAATCATCAGCCTTTTTACATGTTGGGTCTTCAGTGGCATTGGGGCTCAAACCTGTGACTCTCATTTATCAATACCAAGGACATATGCGAGATCTTCTGCTTCAAAATGAGTTATTTATAATTTTTTGAAAAAATGTTTTGTGTTGTAATATATATCATGAATTTACTTCCCAAAACACAGAATGTAAAGCAATTTATTGAAATAAAATATAAATACAACAAGATTCAAGAAGTAACGATATCTATTAATAAGAAAGAAAAAAAAAAGCTATTATCTCTTTATTCCATCACCAAAAATTCATAATTAACAGTTCAGACAAGTTTACTATTTTTTTAGTAAATAAATACTACAATACATTCCCAAGATTTTATTCTAAAGCATAAATAATACAGCATTTAATAATGATAGACAGATGGAGGTACAAGTGCATATACACATGAAAAGAAGCCAATATGTGAGGGTAGAATCAAAATTAAAATAGACATTTAAAAACACTTTTTTTTTAGATAACCTGTGTCTACTTTTAAATAAAAATAATTAATACTATTTATGTGTTAGTATACAATAAATGAAAAAAACCTTTACAATAAAAAATATTACCTATATAACAATTTTACTTAAGTCTTATTTTTAAAAAGTAACTTTGAAAATTTGAGATTTTTCCAGAACTATGTGCAAATAGATTTTTTAAAAAAAAACAAACACTTCTTATCACATATACACACATGCATAAAATGGCACTATAAAAATAATAAGCACAATCTGAACAAGATAAAATATTCATTTACTTTTGAATATAAAGGACACACACAGTATGCCTTCTAATTATAAAATACAATTTAAAACAGTTTTAGAAAACGCTAATTGGAATAAAATTCAGTTTTTAAATAATGTTTGTCATCAAATCAAATGCACTAATGTAACACATGATTCTCATTATGAGATGAATGATTTTAAAATTTTTGCAACATTTTGGCTATAATGAAGAAATTTGACAAATTTTCATTTAGAATGAGACAGCAAATTTTTACACATTACTATGCATTAAAGATAAACTGCATTTTTAAGAGCTTAAAACAATGCTTTATAAGTTAAATGTAAACAACTTATATTCTGACATTCATATTACTTCTGGAAAAAAATGATACTAGAAATGCACTGATTTAATATCCTTTTTGTTATGGATAATAAGAAAATATTTTTAGTTGCTGACCACACACAAAACTATTTGATAATGACAGTGATTATAAAAGATCTAAAAGCAGTGAAGCAATAATTCTATATAACACTTTTTTATTATTTTCTTTAACTTTAATTGTTACTTTTTAATGCTTAGTCAATAAAAAATAATTTCCATTCTTAAAATTTAAGTATATTAGTAAACTAAAAGATAATTTCTCACTATGTATTACAAATAATGAAAAAAAAAAAAAATTGAATCATGTGTATAAATATATATATTTTAAAACATGAGAGCTGAAACAAATAACTTTATGACAGAAAAGTCATTCTAATTTTCCAATCTATAAGATTTAAAATATATAATGGGAAAACAAATCAAATTTATTTAAAATTTTATTTTTATCACATGAAAGACCTTTATTTAAATAACAAATTTACAGCACTCTTCATATGGGATTATGATACTTATACACACAAAAAACTTTTTAAAAAAAATAATACTTAAATGCAAAATATTTATAAATAAAATATATTTATTAAATGTATCTTTTACATTTTACAATTTTCTTTAAAATACATATATGAAGTGTTTTTCAAAAATTATATAAAAATAGAAGAAAACACTCAAGGGAAACTTTTCTTAAAACAAAATTTGCTAAGCCATTTCTATAACGCTATCATAAAATATATAGATAAGCAATAGAATTAACATATTTTTTACAAATTTTGCTTTCGAATTATAATTTCAACCAAATAATTACTTAATTTTAAGTACTATCAGTTTAAAATAATATGGTTTAACAGTTTAGTATAAAATATACAAATTATAATTTGAAGCAATTCTTACAATAAATAATAATAAAAAAAAAGTATGTTTGATGTTATAATAATGACATGAATAATTTTTAATCTAAATTTCTTTACTTTAATTTTCAATCTAAAAACAACAATTTTTAATATGACTAAGTGTTTCAATATGTCTATTGATTTATAACTAGTTATAATAGATTCATTTTTTATGCCTGCTGATTAAAAATGCTACATTACTATTAATATTCATTTGGTAGCTTTCAATCCAAATGACTACTGTGCAAGAGAAAATATGCTTAACAACATCGAACAATGCTTTGCATGATAATACTTAATCCCTACTTTAAATTACGAAATGTACATAATTATGTAGAAAAAACATAAAAAGTTAGTGCTATCTGTACAAAAATTAAATGTTCTGTTTCACAAACAATATCACACTGTTTATAGTCATGAATATTATACATAATTGGTCCCTAGAAAAGAAAAATCATTGCAAGATCTATTAACTTACATTTTACATCTCAAACAAGTTTTGGGGGTGCAGTGTATTATATAAATATATTTACAAACATTAACTCATACTGAACACATATAAATATATACACACAATTGGCTACTCCCAACATATTAAGACTGATATGGTTGGGAAAAACATCTAATTTGCACTCAAAAACTGTGAAAAATTTACTTGCTCAAAGAAACCTTCTCACACTACAACAACATTCTTACAAAGTCATTTCAAGTATCATATCTGTGATACAGATGTTAGTGTTTGATGACCAGCATCAGCTTAGAACACTTTGTTGTAACCCGGTATACATGTAATAAAGGGTTTTCAAATTTAATTTCACCAAGCAGTGGTTGTCATCTCTTCAACAGAAAATCTCCTTGTTGCTATCATCTTTTTTGTTCTTTGTCTTTTCATTAGCAAGTTTTAAGTGATGTAAAATGCTATTCTCAGCCTTATATTTGGGAGACACAGTAGCATTGGTGGGTGAAGTGGTTTGCACCAGAGCAGGGCTACTACCACCTCGTACATGAACAGGAGTGGTCAACGTAGATGAAGGACTACTTGCGGCACTATGAGATCTCTTAGGTGCAGCATTTTTTCCTTCAGCTGAATTTAGTGTCTGAGTGCCTGGCTGTAAAGAACCCAAGGCAAGTTTCATAGGCAGAACCTGTTGCGGCCCTCCTTGACTTAAAGGTACAACTGCCCCATTAGCAGAATGTGTATTAGCAAGTTTTAAGGGTAATTGTTGTTTAACTGGTTGAACAGCAACTGACTGCCGCTTCTGCATGTTAGTGGCACTGTTGGATAAATGAAGAGGTACAACTTTACCTCCTGTACCAACACAAATATTAAGAGATGGTCTGTTCTTGGAGTCTATGCGATGAGAAGGTGCAGCAGAACTTGAACCTGATGATACATAAGGAATATGATCATCATTAGAACGATCTTGACCAAGATCATAAGAAACAGTACGCCGATGAGAAAAGTCAGTAGCTGCAGGATGAATGTTCTCAGAGACTGTTGCCACAGTATGAAATTCATCTTTGACATCACTGTCCCGTGTATTGCAACTATTAAGATTTACAACATTATGTGAAGGGCTTAGAATAATACCTTGTTTTTGAAGAGCATCCAGTTTTCTATACAAAAGTTCTCTTTGATGTGTAACATCCATCTGCTCAACCTTTAATTGTTCCTATTAAAAAAAAATGCAATAAAATGTTTTTTATTTTAACAAGTTTAAATTTCTTGAGAGTTTGATATATCCTATTTTAATTTCTTAAAATCAATAATAAGAAGTGATACAAAAAACATATATGCTCATTAGCCTGTGAAATTTTTATATTGCATATTAGTACACATGAATTCTTGTATTGAAATAATATTAAAGTCTCTGAATATAAACAGCACAATCTAATCTTATGATTATTTTTCAATTATGAAAGGTAATAATGGATTAAATTTAAATAGAAAATGTTGCAGATTTTAGAGGGTTATCACCATTATTTTCCTTTCCTTAAATTTATAATAAATACATCCCAGAATTTTCTAAATGTAAAGTTTAAAGTTTCAAGAAGTATTGTAAATTTTATCAATCACAAAGGCTATTAAATTCCTATTATTACTTTTACTTAATTTATCAAAGAAAACGAATTAATAATATCTTTATTAAAACATTTTTTGTTTCTAAAAGTACTCAAGAATATAAGTAATTATGAGCATACATTTAATATGAATAAATCAGTCATATACCTGTAATTTCTCTAATTCCTCTCTTTGACTTTTTATTGAAGACTCATATTGAGCCTTTTCTTGCTGCCATGCAGATCGGTCATGATTTAGCTGTTTCTGCAAATTACGCAACTCCTCCAACTGATGCTCTGGTCGATACATAGATTTCTTATCTCGAACTTCTTTTTCTTTGGTCAGTTTGCTTAATTTATAATCTGATTCAGCTAACTGTACTTTTGTGCTACAAAATTTAAGAAATATTATTAGGAAACATAATGTAAATTAAAAAACTTTCTATAAAGTATTTAAAACAGTATGGGGAAAAAAATACAAAATCTTTACCTTTCATATGATGAGGACAAATGCGATACAGCACACTAAAGAAATAATAGTAAATATGAAAAAATGTATGTATAAAGTTTGTAAAATAATAAAGTATGTATGTATAATAAAACACTTTTGAAACATTTTAAAGAATAAGAGAATTACAAGAATCTATTTTTAATTGAACTATTCACAGAAATTTTTACAAAATGTCACATTACTTACAAGAACAGTATTCAAGTGATGAGCCAGTTCTACAATTTGCATTAGCTGCTCCTTTCCTTGGGTAACTAACAGAGGTGTTGTTGTTAAGCTCATAATTTCAGAGTTGATTTCCCTGAAAGGTGGGAAACTAGTCGCATGCTGAACAAAACTAGGAGATAAAAGTTGCTTTCTATTGTGTTTATCCTAAAAAAGATTAAAAAAAAAAAAAAAAGAAGAAATAAATTATTTAGAATTGCATGCAATTGGAAAATGAATTTTTTCAAGTATACAAAATCAGGTTACATGAGTATGTTTATAATTAATATCAAAAACTAGCAATAAAATAATTTTCGTTAAAAATAAACTTACTGGGCTGCCACATATAGATGGTACCTTCCCAATAACTGACAGAGATGTTTGCAATCCAAAATTCTGTTAATTAAAAAAAATATATATACATACACATAAAATTAAATACAAAAAGAAACAAATGCATTAAATTTCTCAGTATTTTGAATGAGTTCGTAAAAGAAAAAAAATTAGTTTAATACAAAAGATTTTATCGATTATTCAATGAAGTATGATGCAACAAAAAATCCATTATATATTCAATTGATCAAATGTCTTAAAAATCTCATAACTAAGTTTCATCTTTGAAAAAGAATGGATTAATTTAGATAATAATATATATCGAAACGATATGGATTAATTTTAAAGAAAACATATATGACCTGTATGAGATCTATTTTGGAAATAATTTAGCATTTTATTTCACTTTTTTTTTCCAACAAAATTTTGTACATTTTTGTTTCATGTTTACATTAAGTTCACATCATAAAAGGTTTATATTATATAATAAAACTTATACACATTAAATTTAAAATATTTTTTATTTATAAATCAAACATTCAAATTGTTAAGCTGTGGATGAATGAAAAATGATTCAATTGAATATTTGGAATAAAAACAAGCATTTTTATCTAAATGGAATAAAATTTCTTAAAGATTCTTTCAAAAATTAATCAATTGCTGAATTTATAAACTTAATTAAAATGACAATAAATTCAATATATTAATAGTTGATGTATACCTGCAAAGCACTTTCTAATGATTCTCCTAAATGAATGTCTTCCATTTTAGATTTAGAAGGTAAAATGGACAACTCAGTGTGTTCCTTTAAGTGCAGAAGTTTTCTCTTAAATACTGGAACTATCAAAGAGAATATTTAAAAATTAAACATGAATTAGAGCAGATCCTAATTATATTAAAACTGATTAACAGAAAAAATAAATTTTGAATATTTAAAGTATAAGTAGATGCAGGAAAAAAATACAACTAAAAGGAATTAGTCTTCAAATTTAATATTATTTAAATCATTACTTCTAATAGTGTATGTGTATATTGACATATTATACATTACTAAATAATTCTCAAAATAGATAATAATTTGATATTACAAAATAAACAAGAATAATAAAATGCTTATATGTGTTCGGTTTTAAATAAAACCATGTATTAATTTTCATTAAATACACAAATAATAATGATTTATGCACAATGATTATCTTTATAATGTTAAGATCTTTTAAGAAAAAAAAAATGCATCGAATTCTTTATTCATATAACAAACAAATAAATTTAAAAATATTAATTCATATGCATCGAATATTCAAAAATTGCATTCTAAATCCAAATTAAAAAAAATATCCCTGAGTTATTTTGATTAAATTTTTATAATTGAAAATTTTATTTAATTTTTTATAAAATTCAATGAGTTAAAAAAATTCACTGTAGAATAAACTGCCCTTATTTTGGAAACGTTCTCTAAAAAAAATCTTTTTTTGTTTACAAGATTAATAGCTCATAAATAATTGTATTCCGTTTTATGTCTTTTAAAATCTTTTTATATATCCTTAATCTCTTTTAATTATTTTAAAAAAAATTACTTCCCTTTATATCCATTTTTCAAACATACTAATTTGAATTAGATACCAAATGAAATACAGTTACACATAAATTCTTAAAAATATCAACTAAATGTATAAAAAAAAAACAGTAAATAACAATGGATATCCATTTGAAGACACAATGGGCATACAGGAAAAAAATCTTGCACTTAAATTTGCATTAGTACACAACGAAGATAAAGTTTTTTCTGAAAGACCATACCAAATCATTCATGTCACACATAATATTCAATGAAAATTAAAATTAGGTTGCATATTTTAATACAATTCTTTGAACAAAAACGAAAACTACTGTGAAAGTTTATCAAGACACTATCTCTTAAAATCAATAGCAGGATTCTACTCCTGCTCATAGGGTGAAAACAACCCAGTTGTGCTTAAAAGAGAAGGTACCAGATCTGGATTTAAATTCACTCGACTATAAATTGTGGTCAGCAGTAGACGCAAAGGCGTGACAAAAACAACATTTCAATTTTAACAGTTTTAAGCATTCTTTAAGGAAAGCAGTGATGGAAATTTCCATGGAGGTAGTACATGTCTCTATAGATGATTGACCAAATAGGCTTAGAGTCTGTGTAAACTCAAAAGGGGATCATTTTGGAAGAAAGGTGTAATAAGCTTAATTTAAAACTAAAATAAAATTTCAAGAAGATTTAGTTCCAAATTTGATTACAATTTTTTTTTATCTGAACACCTTAATAATTGCATCAGAGCTTATGGTGTGGCTAGATATGTGATAACAATTAAATACAAAAGAAAAATTAAATCAAATGAAAAGACAAAAAATACCTTTAACAACTGGAACAACTTGCTCTTTAGTGGGGTTATCAAATCCTCCAAATGTTTCAGCCCGTTTTGGCAGTAAAGGAGATACATAAGTTTCACTCTGACGCTCACCTGCGCTGCTTACACTGCGGCTCAGATTAGTACCAGAAGTATATAAATTACTAGCAAGTCTAGATGCTTCAAGGAAAAAGGGAAAAATAATATGAATTTGTGTTTTAATAAATTTTTTAATACAAAAGTTTAGATAAAAACAGATTCAAATAACATTCAACTTAAATGAGTTAACACATGGAAAAGTAATAAAAATTAGATAATGCACAAATTTCATCATAAGCATACTAGTATAAAAAGCTTTTAAAATACATTTCAAGTACTATTAGATATTAAGTAAATTATTTTGAAACAATCAAAGGCATTGATATAAATTAAAATATTACTTTTTAACTGAAATTAAATTACTAAAGTGACCTTTAACATCAATATTTACTTATTTAAAATTTGGTTCATTAAATTATATACCAAACAGAAAACATATATGAAACAATGGAATTCTAAAATTTTTTGTAGCTCTATGCAATTCACTACAATTTATTTTACATAAAATCAAAATTTATTAGATTTTTATTCAGTTAATAATTTGAATAAATTTAACAGAAATGTATCTAATTGCACTAATTCTTAAAAAAAAAAATTAGCAATTAACATCAACACACCAAGAAAGAAGTAATGTAATAAGAAATTGTACTACTTTTATTCCCCTTCAGAACTTTTTATAAAGGCACTATTTTTTATTTGATCTTATTTTTAAATTTTTACTTACCACTGTTAATTGCAGAGGAGATAAGCTCTTTGGTCTCTTTACCAGGAGGATTTTCTACTAAGTGAGAATATTTTACCTAAACAGAAGAAATAAAAAGTTAGAAAACAGCCTTTCTTGACAAAATACAGAGGATAACACACACACATGGAAATGACTCAATATCTTTTTTAAAAAGTTGAATTAACTTACATTTTCATACTGCTCAGCCTCAATGCCAACCATTTCCTGGAAAAAAAAGTATCATTTTTATTCATAGCATTAAATTTTATAAGGCTATTATACTTAACCCAAATTTAAGCCATATATTGCATAAAGTGTTATATGTTACTTGTTAGTACCAACAAATAAATTCATACCATATATGCTGAAATCAAGAGAAACTTTAATAATACTTATTTAAACCAGTTCATAATATTCATAACTTAATATATATATGACACACATTAAAATAAAAAGTTAAAAATGTAAATACACATTTAAAAGCACAACAAATACACTTTATATAACTAATGTAAATGTACTTACCCATAAATCTACTAAAATGTGCATTCTTTCTTCACATACTTGAGCTATGCTATGATCTTTTTCACACAAGAGACCTAAAAATACATTTAAATGTATTCAACTTTTAAAAACAAATTAATAACAAAATAATAAAATTCCATCCAAGAATAAGTTAATAGATGTATTTGTTATTATCCACAAGTTATAATGCATTATTTGAGTCTCTACATTACAGTCAGATTATTATATAATCAGTTAAATTACTTAATCAGCTGATTATTTATACTAAATTTATAAAATAAAAATCAATTTAAGTTTCTAAACAATAAAATATATTTTCTTTGTTCGTAACAACCATTTAAGATGTTAAGTACTTTTACTGATTATTTGTGATGAATAAGATTTGTTTTTTAAATCTTTGACTAATATATGTACATGCTATAGTCATTTTGATTAGACATTTCTAAAGGAAAATTTACAACAATTCACTTACTTGTTAACTGTTTAATACGAGCAGCTTTGGCAGCTTCTAGCTTTCTTTCTTCCTCTGTTTCACTTGGTACACCTTCATCTATTGAAAAATAATAAGTATAATTAAAAGATATTCATGCTTTTAAAAGTACAATTTATAATTTAACGAAGTGGAGAGGGAAAAAATATATATATCGCATTGTTTTTAAATTGCAAACAAATGCGTCAAAAAGCACTATGGAAAATCTATGATTCTTAATTCACACACCATCCTGAGTCTGTAGATTTCTATCTATGCTAATGAAAGATTATAGGAAGTTGTTTTTAAAGCATTTATAAAGGTGTCAAAGGGCAAAAGAAAAAAAAAGTGAAATTCATTAAATAAATCTTTTTTTTTTTACTTTTCAATAATCAAAAATTAACCACCAGCAGAGAAAATTGCATTTGATGAAATTTTTCCACAAAGTTAACAAAATAAAAATTAAAAAAAATCTTTTAATGAATGTTACCTTCATCAGGGCACAAATCAATAGCTTCTCTAATAGCTTCCATCCATGCCTTTTGGTCTTTGGGAGTTTTGCAGAATAATTCTATCATTTCTGGTTCATTTGGATTTGAAGATATCAAATAAATACCACAGCTATCTTGACCTGCCTTTTTACGAGCTAGAAGCTTTTGCAGAGAAACTATTCCAGGCTAAAATAATAGCAAAAAAAAAAAAAAAAAAAAAAAAAATTACAGAAACATATAAGTAAGAAATAAGTGAAGTTCACTAGTGTAAAAATAAGTAATGAAAATCCTGAATTTAATGCTATAACTTGTATCCTTTTTTTCAAAAAAACAGTTTTAACGTAATAAATCTGATTCTCTTTAAACATATGTCAGTTTAAAAAAAAACAAACAGATATTAAGAATTCCAATACTGAAAAAGAAATACCTTATTTTCTAATGAAGCAAAAAAGAGCTTCTGGTTGTTTTCATGAAGGAAGAAGATGAAATCTGATAGCAATACAGCAATAACATCTGTAATAAAAAATAAATATAATTTACATTACATAAATATTATTTTTAATATTCTGAAAGATAAATTTAGTTTGAGTGAATATTAAGGTCGCACTACATGAGGGCTTTTAGCGACAGACCTCGTAATTTTGAACCATGGTCAAGAGACGAGGATGACACCTAAGCTGGCACTCCCACTCCTAACTACCACACCATACCAACAGGAGGACGTTTGAGCTCTCAACAAATTTAACATGCATCACTTCCCTATACAGTGGGTCTTTAGTGGTAATGGGCTTGAACTTGTGACATGCCAGCCACAATTTGATACCTTGACCAATAGGCTACCACGGCCACGGTATACTAGGAAGAGGGATTCTTAAGAAATTTGGATAAATAAATAAATAAATAAAATACAACTATGCACACACACAACTTATTTAATATATCATATAATCTGGTGCATAAGATACCCTTTTAACACAAAAATATAAGGTTAAAGTTTATGGGTACATGTTATATGCTGGGTAAAACATGGTAATTTCAAAAATAAAGAAAAAATGAGCATAACAAAAATTAGATTTCTATATATGCATTTGGCCTCCTTCTGAAAACTTTTTTTCCCCTTCTAGCATCCCCATATCCCACTGTTTTAAATTTGCTTTAAATAGTTTATTGATACACATATCTAAAAGTTGAACTAATGACGTTTATTCACCTGGAATAACTGTCACGTCAGTGTTGTATTATGTTAGCAATATCTTAATATTACCCATTATTTGGGAATCTAAATGTGTTCCAAACAAAAACTTTCTGGATTCTTTAAAACACATGGACACTTCAGCCAAACATTTCTTATCCTTAATTTTACTCTGTTTTTCTCCATCCATCTTATGCACATGAATGAAAACATCTTTCAGGAAATTATATTTTGAATTTAGTTTTCTTTTAAAAATAGCCAAAATTTTTAATACTATACTGCACGTTAAATAGAAGAGCACTATGGTGAAGTGAAATATTTCATGACCTGTTGCTTTTATGTGAACTGTTTTTGTCAAAAAATAAGAACATTGCACAAGTACATTTCAAATTTCTTCATAAGAAAACTGGTGCATGTTACACACTGGAATATACAGTAATATAAAGATAATATAAATGTCAATTTCAAACTTTTTAAAAAATTCTGTTTCCTACTTCAATTTATTTCTTAATTTTTTTTTATTCAGAGAATCTAAATAAAAAAGAATCTCGGATTAGCTTACTATATTAATAACATAAGTTATCAATATAGTGAGCCAATTAGTAATTGACAAAACTTTAAACTTTTGTTTACTTATACAAAACTTTCCAAGCTTACGTTAAAAAAAATAAGAAACGTAAGCAAGGAACAGAAAACAGATATTTACTATCAAGTGTTCACCTTGTCTTTCAAAAGTATAATAATCACATAAAAAAAAAAACAAGGAGAAAATAAATTACAATCACAAATAAAACATCTATACAAAATACTATCTTATACAAAGTCCTGCTTAAAGGCTTGAATATTTTAAAGATATTTTCTCTAGAGGATCTTCTCTATAAAAGAGGACATTTCAGCTTGTGACAAGCTATATAAATGCATTTAAATAAATTACTTGAAAAGCAGTAAAACTTAGCAAAAAATAATGAAATTAATTTTTTGTTTTGTTTCATACATAAATACA
The DNA here is from genome assembly GCA_019973955.1 of Trichonephila inaurata madagascariensis. Lineage (NCBI taxonomy): Eukaryota > Metazoa > Arthropoda > Arachnida > Araneae > Nephilidae > Trichonephila > Trichonephila inaurata. Next base: position 306,626 of record BMAV01028039.1, read on the forward strand.
ATTACTATATATATTCATTTTTATGAAATTTTTTTGTTAAGTAATGCTTTATTTATTTCATAATATGAAAAATTAGCTAACTCACCAACAGTTTTTCCTCTTGGGCTTCTCCATGTCATAGGGCCTTCTTTTCTTAACTTGCGATTACAAGCTAGTAAGTCAGTTTTCTAATTTGATCAATTAAAAAGAAAAGCATTAATTCATATACTTAGAAATATTAATTTTATTTTTATGAATGCAGTATCAAAAGGAAATAAAACACATATATACTTTGAATTTTTTCCCACGATAGAAAAGCGTTGTCTTAGCATCCATCCTGTTAAAGATTTCTAGTAATCGTATCTCCTTTTCTTTATCTGCAACTTGTACATCAACACTTGAAATAATGTTCTGCAAGAGTAATGATACCAAGAAAAAATCAAAATATGTCATAATACTACCTTTAAAGAACACAATAAATACTAAAAAATGATTTACAAATATTATGGAATACTCATTTTTTTAAAAAGATAATGCAATGTATTTTTATGAACATGCAAAACATATATTATTAATAATATCTAAATTTTTTTAAAAATGTTAAAAATGAAAGAATAAGAAATTAAAAGTATAGTGATGATTTAACAAAGGGAAAATGTATATTATATTATATAACATGAAGCATATTTTCAATTTATATATATATATATATAATATGGAATTTTTTAATTGATTATCTACAACACAATACTCAATCAAATTACAGAATAAAAACAAACATGAAGACTAAAACTGGATTTCATCACAATATAAGGATGCAAGCTAAAAGTAGTTTATTTTATAAGATGCATATATATATATGATACTAGCTGGTATACCAGTTTTTCGCATGGGTGAATTGAAAAATTAAACAATATAGACTGAAGGATAAAGGAGTTTTTAATGAGTTAATTTTACGGGAATTGTAAATTAAGCAAAAAAAAAAGCTTTTTGTATATCTCAGCTAATTAAAAAACCATGTTTGCTTAAATTTTAAGTCTGTAGATATAACAGCTGATAAAAAGATATTTTTTTTAAAATTTATAACACTCGTAACTCTGTTGTGGATCTATTTTTGAAAACACCTTCCTTCTGCTCAGCAAAAATAACACGTTACAAATTTTGTGTAATAAACTCTTAAAATAGTGTAAATAATTTGTATCTGGAGATGTGTAATACATTAATATTAAATCTCTATATACAATATTGAATTTATTGAACAATTTCTCTATATACAATATATTCAATTTAATGAACAATCTTTCTACATACAATATTCAATTTAATGAACAATCTCTATATACAATATATTAAATTTAATGAACAATCTCTATATACAATATATTAAATTTAATGAACAATCTCTCTATATACAATATTAAATTTACTGAACTATCTCTCTATATACAATAGTCAGTTCAAAACAGGTCTAAAAAACAGTAGGGTGAAACGAATCCGCAAGCAGGGGGGGGGGGAACGCGTGATCTTTGACACTGTCGATTGAAATAAATGATCCCTATTTGAAACAGATATTGTTCACCATTTCATTGGTTCTAATTTTATTTTCGCAGAACCCTAATTTTTTTCTTCTATAATAAAAGTAGCCTAAGTTATTCCTTATAACATTAGCTATCTGCCAGTGAAAGTTTCGTCAAAATTGGTCCAGCCGTTTCAGAGATTAGCCGGAACAAACAGACAGACAAAAATTTTAAAAATTGATTTTTTCGTATAAGTACCTTATATACTTTTAAATATATTTAGTAAAAAGCTGTTAACTTCAAATTACAAACAGACACTTCATTTTTTATTTATATGTATAGATGATGAACATGAACTGAGTTAGTACATTATTTTAAAAAAATATATACATAGTTTGTAATTTCAAATTATACGTTCAACAAGAATACTTATAAGCAAAGGATTTTTTTTTTCTGTATCTCAAAACATTAATTCTACTACAAATTAAACATTGCACATATATAAAAAAAGAATTCTCTGAAAGGTAATATTGATGATCAAAATATTTTTTATAAAAGGAACAAAAAACTACACTACTTACTTTAAGATGACCCATTATTGTTTCTAAAGTTTCTTGTTCTTCTTTATTATCTAAAGAAAAAATATAAATACATATGATTAAAATATATCATAACAGTTCCCGAAAGTCTTATGCACTGGCATTTTCTCAGAGGCATTACAGAATATTGCAGTATATCTCTCTTGCATGTTTTAAACCAAGCTTAGACTTAAGAGTCTGGCACAATGAGAAAATTCTAGTTCATAAAGGAGTACTACATATTGAAATAGTTTAGGAATAATTATAAAAAGAATAAATAATGCATTTAAAAACATGTTACAATTTAGAGATTAGGGATGAAGTGAAATTGAGCATTGTCATTTAATTCAAAAAGAAAGACCCATAATGGTTTACTCTGCAGAGGATTTTTTTCTCATAGTTAACTTTCCATTTTCACTGAATATATTTTTTTGGAAAGCAAATAACTTTTCAATTATCCATCACTCAACTATAAACCATAATGTGATAATTAACAATTCCTTCTTTTTTTTCAGTTAATGATCAGTTAGAATTTGCATATTTGTGATTTTATATGTTATATTTATTACAATTTACAATATTCTAGAAGAATAATTAATCTTTTAAAATAAAAATTAATAAAAAATGACTTTAAATATTGCATCGCTTTCAGGAAGAGAATTAAAATATATCTTATGCATGAAAAGCAAAAGAACCATTTAACCACTTCCTTCTTGCTCCTGTCACAATCACGGGGTGAAATTTCCCCCTCTATTTCCGGGTTGGAGTGTTTAAAAGTAATGCGCTGAAAAGATTAAAACTATGTATTTCTTATGCCCGGAATCATGCTTATTTCTCACCAGATGACAGTACCAGATTATTAGTAACATGTTTAGAGATAGTTATTTTATTTTAAATTAGATGTTAGCACAATCAAACATATATATTAGCAAGATGTTTTTGTAATCTTAGCTCAGTTACTTAGTTCCACAGTTCGTGAATACATGTGGGTTGCGTTCT
>BMAV01028039.1:310098-331286 GCA_019973955.1 Trichonephila inaurata madagascariensis
GTTCAACAAGAATACTTATAAGCAAAGGATTTTTTTTTTCTGTATCTCAAAACATTAATTCTACTACAAATTAAACATTGCACATATATAAAAAAAGAATTCTCTGAAAGGTAATATTGATGATCAAAATATTTTTTATAAAAGGAACAAAAAACTACACTACTTACTTTAAGATGACCCATTATTGTTTCTAAAGTTTCTTGTTCTTCTTTATTATCTAAAGAAAAAATATAAATACATATGATTAAAATATATCATAACAGTTCCCGAAAGTCTTATGCACTGGCATTTTCTCAGAGGCATTACAGAATATTGCAGTATATCTCTCTTGCATGTTTTAAACCAAGCTTAGACTTAAGAGTCTGGCACAATGAGAAAATTCTAGTTCATAAAGGAGTACTACATATTGAAATAGTTTAGGAATAATTATAAAAAGAATAAATAATGCATTTAAAAACATGTTACAATTTAGAGATTAGGGATGAAGTGAAATTGAGCATTGTCATTTAATTCAAAAAGAAAGACCCATAATGGTTTACTCTGCAGAGGATTTTTTTCTCATAGTTAACTTTCCATTTTCACTGAATATATTTTTTTGGAAAGCAAATAACTTTTCAATTATCCATCACTCAACTATAAACCATAATGTGATAATTAACAATTCCTTCTTTTTTTTCAGTTAATGATCAGTTAGAATTTGCATATTTGTGATTTTATATGTTATATTTATTACAATTTACAATATTCTAGAAGAATAATTAATCTTTTAAAATAAAAATTAATAAAAAATGACTTTAAATATTGCATCGCTTTCAGGAAGAGAATTAAAATATATCTTATGCATGAAAAGCAAAAGAACCATTTAACCACTTCCTTCTTGCTCCTGTCACAATCACGGGGTGAAATTTCCCCCTCTATTTCCGGGTTGGAGTGTTTAAAAGTAATGCGCTGAAAAGATTAAAACTATGTATTTCTTATGCCCGGAATCATGCTTATTTCTCACCAGATGACAGTACCAGATTATTAGTAACATGTTTAGAGATAGTTATTTTATTTTAAATTAGATGTTAGCACAATCAAACATATATATTAGCAAGATGTTTTTGTAATCTTAGCTCAGTTACTTAGTTCCACAGTTCGTGAATACATGTGGGTTGCGTTCTGTCAGAAAATATACATATTTTTTAATATTGTATACATTATGGAGTTAGTTTAGAAGTGCAGAGGATTCCACTTTAAGCATAAAGAGATCTGGGAGTGATTCTGAAATAATTGATTGTTTTGTTAATAACATGAGAGCAGTGATGAAGGATATATACTGTAACCTGTGATATTGGCCTTTTTATCTCATGCTTTGAAATTTATTTCACAAAAAAAAAAAAAAAAAAAAAAAAAAAATCAGTAATGTGTTTTTACATTGCATAAGTACAATAAAATTGTCCTTTAATGTTTAAAAACACATATTTTTCAATTTTTTTATCTTTGCTGAAAAACCAACATTCAGTTATAATAACCCTAAATGTTGGCTTTTCTTAAATAATAATTTTTTTTTTTTTGCATTTCAAGCTAAAAATTTACCCAAAATTTAAAAATAAACACATATATTGTACATATACTTAGTTTTATATAATTTTCTTTGATAAAAAAAAATAGGCACTTTCATCACCATTTTCTTCAAAATTATGTGACCATTAAGGGGTTAAAAGAAATTACTTTTAAATGGTATATAAATTCATATATTTAAATGCACAAATTACAGAAATAAAATTTACTTTAAAAAGTTAAAAGCCCTTTTAAAGAGAATATAAAATCTCTCACCTTTAGCTGCCTTCATTAAGGATTCAATAATTAAGATATATTTTGTAATCCTCTGAGTGACTAGAAGTAAACATTCCGGAATTCCTCTGGTTTTGCACAGTCTCTTGTTTTTACATTTCTAGATACAAATAAAAAGTACTATAATACAAAAGTATAATTTTGTATTTTAAGTAAATTAATAAGGAAGTCTTAGAGTATTTAAAATTAATTAGTTAATTAGAAATCAGCATACAAATTAAAAGCAACACTCAAACTGCAGAATCTATATAGTAAAGAATATGTAGATGATTTGCCTCGAAAGAAGTGGTAAAATTATTACATAATTAAGCTATCTCTCTCCTAGTCATTCAACAGGTACACAGGTTTTATTAGATTAAGATATCTGAGATACTTTATATATTTTCAAAAAATGTCTGTCAAGGAATGGTTTTAGCACAAGTTTTTTGCAATTAATAAATTATTTTTTTTAGAAATACTTAATCTAAGACAAGAAATCATGTCTTTTTTAAAATGAAATTATATGTATAATATATAATTTATAACAATTGAAGTACTAAAATAAATTGTTTGAGGTTCTTTTAAAACTATGTACATTTTTTAACCCTTAATATACTGGTATTATGCCGGCTGGATGGCACAATTAGTTTGTCACTGGCCTTCTGCACCTAAGGTTGTGGGTTTGACCCCAGCTCAAGTCAGTGGATTTACATGATGCAAAAAATCAAAAGCGGCCATGTAGTATGATTATACGGCATGTAAAAGAACCCTAGAGTGTCTGTTTGGCTTAGGTGCTCTCGGCAAAATTAAATCCTACCACAGGTTCCCATCGTCAGAGCTCAGGTGCCTCCCTCAAGGGAAGAAACTCTGCATCAAAATTATTTGCGGTGATTGGTATTCGCCTATATAGTGCCACACTAAAAAGAGATACCAGCTTCTGGGAATGTACTAGGTCTGCAATGGTAAAACACCAATCCCTATCCTATTAGAAATGAAAATAAATAAATACTGGCCATAAAAGTTTAAAACAATACATTAAAAATATTCACTTACCTTTATAAAATTTTGGAACTTTCTGTCAGATTTAAGCATTTCTTTATACATGTTAAGAGATTCAATATGTTGGCTACAGAATTGTCCATATGCTACTTTCATCTGTTCTGCTTTTTGGTCATGGAACTGTAACATATTTGTCAGTTAGTAAATATGAATTAACAATTTATATACAATAACTTAATTCTACTAAAGAAAAATTGATTGATCATATTACCTGTTCAGCTAAAATGTCTGAAATAACTTCTATCACAGGACCTTCTTTTTGTCTTTCTCTGAGCCTTAGTAAAAAAGCTTTGTGCAAATCAACCAAATCTATCAGACATGGAAACAACCTATCCACAGTTTCCCGAGGTACATTTAGTTCTTTCATCATTCCTTGAGCATAAACCTGTGGGGGAAAAGAACGAGAAAGAAATTCATCAAAAATTTATTCTTTTTTCATAGCACATAGAAAACACATTGCAATTAGAAGAACAAAAATGCAGAAAAACAAATTAACTATTGATATATTTGCATACCTTCTGCATTATCTCTAGAGTAAGACAGTGGTGTTTCTCTGTTATAATAAGTTCTGGAAATAAAAAAAAAAACATAATTTTTTAACAATTTAGCAATAATATGTGAGTATTACCCTTAAAAAGAAAAAATGACACATTTTATAAAAAATATGTAAAATGTGCAACAAGGCTGATATTTAGTTTGATGATAAATGATAGGTTCCCAAGTAAAAAACTTCCTGAATTTATGAATGTATTTAAACAATTCCTGCATTACCAGATTTAGATTTTATTAACTTATACAGAATGGAGTATTTTAAATAAGCATGTTAGTTTTTAAAAGCCAATTATTCTACATTTTCAGGAACTACATTCTACATACCACTGGAATTTAAACATTTAAGTGTATGCCTGAAAGAGTATTCAAAGATTTGATCTTATTCTTTAATACAGAGTGAAGGAATCTTTAAATCCAAGAACAATATCAATGCATATAACTTAAAACTCTTTACTTTAGTAAAATTTTTTATACATTCACAAAAAAAATATGATGATAAATTTTTATACCATAAATAGCTTCTTGTCTTTTAATCTCTCTGTCTTTTAATTTCTTGATAACCTAAAAATATGAAATAAAATTCCATTTATTTATTATATATATATGACAAAAATATTATAAGAATTTTAAAAAAAAATGACATTTTGCCAAGCATAATAAAATAAAATATTGAGCTAACCTTTTTATCAACAGTAGCATTCCAAGTTTCAGGTTCTTCTTCAATTAACTTTAAAATTTGATTATCTTCTAAATCACTAATTTCAGCAGCACCTAATATTTATTCACAATTTAACATACAAGTATATATACATTTTTTTAAAAACAATTTTCAAAACGTTTCAGCACTAACTTTGAATTGATATCTTGCAATACAATATAATATAAGAATGTTTATGAAATGTAAATGCATAAAACTATCACTAATAAACTGTGATGGCAGAGTTTGAAAAAAAAAAAAAATGAATAATTACTTTTAATTATGGAAATGTAGTAATCTTAGCTTATACAAAGATCTTAAGCAGTATTTTAAGTACAACTAACACTTTTGTACAGATTCAAATATTTTAACGGCATACATTTACCTTCATCCAATGATTCCATTGATGCAGAATTAATTTCAGTCATGCTAAAGAAAAAAATATAAAAATTCATTAAAATACTTAAAATAAACCAATTTTCCCACAGTTAAAAATATAATGAACATTTTTTTATGAAATAAATTAAGAAAACTAATTAACTTACAGTTGCAACTATTACTTTTTACAGAAAACAATTACTAAAATTTGTTTAATAATAAATAGAAAATCAAACATTTTTTTACAATTAAGAAAAAAAATTATATATATATATATATACAATGGGACTCTGTTTTAACAAATTAATTGGGATCGAACATTTTACTCATTAGATCAGGGTTACTCATTATATCAGGGTCAAAATAAAGTACGCTCCTTTTGCATTTACCTTTTGGAAATTCTACAAAAATCAACTACAAATAAGATATCAATAGTTGGAAATTTTAAACTTTTTATTCAACAGCTAAAAATACTATTAGTGAATTATTACGCTCTTGAAAATTAGAAATTTTGAAATACTAACTATCAGTATATTAAAATACAGATTATCTTTGAAAATCTTTTTGACTTCTGACTCGAAAGAGTTCTTTTCTCGACTTTATGCAGAGAAGAAAATACTGTGTCATTTACATCCTGCTGTATAAGTTTTCACTGTTTCCAAACAATCTAAAGCAATAGAAAATGCAACAGTTTTGATAAGAAATTCATTACTAATTTCTGCATCAGATTTGCTACTCATTAGCTTGGACAAATCAACAGTTTCTTGAATTTCAGTTGCACTGGTAGGCAGTCATCATCAAATGTAGCATAATTGTTAAAATTTTTAAATATTCCCTTGCTTTGTGGAGCGAGATGAGATAAGAAAGGAGTTTCCTGTCTTATTCAAATTTCACACGATAGATTACCCTCATGACTCATCTGCACCAGTTAAATTTAAGAATGCTCTGCATCTTTGGCAGTTGAAATTTGTTACATACAAGAACCTTTTTTCTTTTGTTTCAAACAAAAAGGATGTCATTCGAAAAAAAATCAAATTTTTCAAACACTCAGCTGTTGAAATAATTCGTTAATTCAGGGTTTATTATTCATTAAAAAGGGTTTTGCCTTCATTTTAATTGCGGAAAGATAAAAATTCATTAAATAGCGAACTTCGTTAAATCAGGGTTTGACTGTATATATATATATATAAAATTAATCATGAAATTCTTATTGTAATAAATTGAATTTATGGCCCACATAGCCTTTAAATATAATTAGACTGAAAATGATTACAGTATACAAATACTTCTTAAAAATGTGTTTATAAATGTAACATTTGTTCTTTAACAAAACAATGTTAAAGTTATGAGTAGAACTGAATATTTTCATACTTTGAATGCAATTCATAACCAGCATCTCCATCCTTCTCTTCACTGAACATTTTACTGTAAAATAATATTAAAAATTTTAATACAAAATAAAAGAAAAATATTATTTGGATTATAAGAAAGGAAACCTTTATGCTTACTTGATATTTATAAAACTAGACCTTGAGGCAGCTTCCCCAAGAGGTGGAATCTAAAACACATAAACAAAATTTTTTTCAATAAATACTAGATTTGTTCATTAGTTATTGATTAATTTAAACATACAAATATAAAATATATAAATATACTTGAAAATATATGAGACAAAGACAATAAATTGAAAGAATGAAAAACAAGAACTTACATTAGAATGTGAAGCAGTAAAATTGAATCTGCTATTTGGCAATGAACCTTTGCCATGATGGGCAGCTGTGAAGAAAAAAAGATGGAACGTTTTTTAAATATAAGAGAAGAACATTAACAAATTTATGTAGCCAGAAGAAAAAGTGCATTATGAAATTCATACAGTGTACCCATGAAAATTTTTAGAGTGCTGATATTAAACCAAACCATACCAGAAGAAAATATATAATAGGAATTTCAAGCAACAATTCATTCATTAGAGAAATCAATGCACACATGCAAAGTGAACTAAAAAAAAATGGATGATAAAGATGAAAGCATGAAGTGATAGTGAAGCTCCAGAGTGATATATTAAATGATATAAGGCATTATTCTCTTTTAATAGAAGTTGATAAACTGCACCCCTTCATCATATTATCATTTACTAATAATAGTTGTACACTACTTTTTGGTTTAGATCTCGGGAGCAAATTTATTGTCTTTTAAACAGGAATTATGCTAACCAGTGTTTAGTTAAACAAAAATAATAATAGTTTTAAAAAACCCCTATTTTTCTTAGTGTTAGCAGTTTTTGAGTTTTGAAGTAGGAAAAAATGTCAACACAACTTCGATTAACTGAGAATAATACCCGCCCCAGTAGGGCCCAATACCAACCCTACAAATGATGACACACACCTAGATGAACCATGCTTTGTGATAATGGCCTCACCAAATGAAGGTAACGATTTGGATAATGGGACAAACGGCCTGAAAACACACAGCAACATGAAAGCACACACTCATAATACACAAATTTAACATTAGTATTAAAGCAAGCCATAATACTTATTTGTCAATGAAATGATAACTAAAATATATAGCTAATTTTAATGAGTCATAAGATATGTAGAGAATAACAGAAAAAAAACAGGTTTCAACAATTTCAAATGATTCTTAAATATAAAACAAGATATGTTTTAAAATTTTTAAAAAATATTAAATGCATAAATAAAAAAAAAATAGATCAAATGGTAATAAAAAAATCAAATTTGTGTCTCATGAAACATACTAAGAACATGAAAAGACACAGTTGGGCAAAACACATAAAACCAGTGAATAATAATTAAAAAGCACGTATAGACCAAATATATCATATGATACAATGTAAATATGAAAGGAAAACATTTAATTAAATATTATAATATAATATTGAACAATGTTAAAATGCTTTGAAGTTGGTAAATGATGAAATAATAATAAGAAAATATAAATAATGCACAAATATCATACATGTTAAAATTTGCATCTTAAAATTGAAAAAATTTACTAAAACTTATAGTACAGCAGTTTCACAATTTTCAAAATACTTTTACTAAAAAGTGTTTTTTCCAAATGGAAATAAATAAAACATACGAAAAATCTTGATTTGGGTAAAAAATAATTTGATAATAATTGGAGAGAAAAAAATAAATAAAATAAAAAATTGTTTAGATAGCAATTTGTACAAAAATTCTAATTTGCATTTGTACATTGAATAAGTATTTAAAAAAACCCCCATAATTTAACAATAGAATAAATTAATAGTCCAGAATCATTAATCTTTGGCAGGCTAGAAGTTTTTCAATATTCTGGCTACTTTCGAGCCCTGTATCAAAATTACATTTGAATAATTAAGGGAGGAAAAGGGAAATTTACACTTAGATTTTTTTGGAAAAATTTATTTATATGATGCCTGAAGCAATTTCTACTTTTAAGTAAAGGAATTTCATATTTTATTGAAAATTCAAGAACTTACTTGGATTTCCATTAACTGATGAAGAGCTTGTCAAAGAAACATAATTAGACTTGCTTTGAGCCTAAGAAGTAAAAAAAAAAGTTTTCAGGGTTCTTTCATTTACAAAAATAAAAATTGTACACATACAGAAATGCTACGAGCAATTTTCAAATGATTCCTTCAAAACTTATAGTTAATAAGGGATATCATAATTTAAGATAAAACAATGGCTTTTAAGTAATATTAGTTTAATCAGAATAGGACAACTTGCAAAATTAAAATAACTGGATAGAATACACTATTTTCAAAAAATTTTATTGGACAATTTCAATTTCAAAATACAACAAAAGACAAGGCAATATAAGATTAAATAAAGGAAATAACAAGCATTTAGAAATTAAATATTGAATTTGCATTAAAATCATATTTATATACAGGGAAAATAAAAGAGAGTGAATTTATGCAAAAATTAATAAAAATAATTCCAATTACCCTTTGAAGTTTGAACTTGTTGCAGTCAATTACTTGATCTTTGCAAGCACTATCATGGACTACAACCAAACAATCTGAAATACATACCGTTTGTAAAATTAAATTAAATAAATAAATAAAATTATATTTATTCAAAAAACAAGTAAAAGCACTAAAAAGAAATATGAAATTAATTTTAAGTAAAAAACATTTGAAAAAAAAAAAGAACTTGTAAAAGCTTACTTTCACATTTTAAACCTTGCTTTTTGTTAAGTGGTTTAAGACATACATCACATGTAGTTGAAGGTACAGAATATGTAAAATACTGATGGGCCATTTTCTTGCCTTCTTTAGATTTATGTTTGTCCTGAAACACAAAGATAAAATGAAACGTATGAGCATTTACATTATACAGAAAGTATGGTAAAACTTTTATTCTGAGATACAGGCTCAAAAATAATTTTAAATTAGAAAGTTCCCAATTCCTATAATTGGCTATGCACTTAAGAAAGATTATAGATGTAGCTTAATTGTTTAAGAACTTATTTATACAACTGTTTGTACTCATTGCTCAAAGAAGAGAAAATAGGGATACAATTATGAATACCTCTTTAGCTATTTTAAAATGTCAAACAAATATTTAAAACACTTACAGGCTTTTTCTTAAAAAATATGCTTGACCTTTTCTTTCTTTTAACAAATACTTTATCTTCATCACTGTCAGCTGTAGCAGAATTCATTTGTACACTGCAGAAAAAAAAATATATACTTATAAAATCTACAATATCAATAAAAGATAAAGCTTAAGTTTCATTTGGGGTGGCAAGTGAAAGTGAGAATGCAAAAACGGTTCATGCCCACCTTACACAAGAAAAAGTTGATTTTTTGAAGTATAAAGAAGGTGAAAACTTACTCTCTTACAAGTGTCAATGATAATTGCTGCATTTCAGGTGTGTTTTCATCGCCATCCAAAGATTCATGCATCTGTGGACTTAAGTCGTGAAGAGGTAAAGGGTGCATTGTGCATAAACTAGAAATAATATTAAAAATGGGAAAAAAAAAGACTATTTAAGAAGAAAAACACAAATGCAGTGCTTTAAAAAAAGATAATAAAATGAAAAGTGCTAGGTGCTAGCATATTTTATTGGAAGCAAAATTAATTACATAAAATAATAGGAGTTTGATAAGAAAACTGTTTAAAAAAACTGAATCCTTAATAAATCAAAAATTGTTCTTATTGATTAAAAGAATACATCCCTTAGTTACTTTCTGAAGGAAAATGTAATTAACAAAGTTATATTCAAAAAATTAAAAACAAAGCTATGAATAACAATAAAAGGAAATTAGTAATATCTTTTTCATAACTGCACAGTTAAATTTTATGAGCAATCTTTAAGTGATAATAATAAAAATGATGAATGAAAGTATGATAAAAACCACAAAATCCTAGTTTCATTTATTTAAATTCAGTTGACACAATCTGAAGTTATTTTTCTTATATTTAAGCAAAATATTTGTGGTGTATAGTTAAAAATTTCAAAACAATTGAACATTTGACAATTTTCTTAATATATGTGCTACAATACAACACAGAAAATATCTCATTAGCTTCTTGCTTAAGCACATACATAGATTGATTTAATGAAAACTTTATAGCAAAACTAAAACAATTTCAAAAGAAATTCTGAAGAAGTTTTCTTTTAAGCTTAAACATAAAATGTTTTATTTAAATTAAATTTGTTTTTATAATTCATTTATCAAAAATTTTAGAAAAATAATCATTAGTTGCTATTAAGTACAAGATGGATGGATATTAATAAATTTACTTATATACTCTTTTTGCTATTTTAATAGTTCATAATTAAAAGTAAATTAAGAAAACACAAAGACATGTGTTTTTTATTTGTAAGAAAAAAAAGACATTAATTGACAGAATAATTACCTTTGTCTGTTGCTATTATCTTCTTTGGCTAAAAAAATTAGAATACATTTATTATTATTAAAATTCAGTTTATATCTATGAACAAAATTTATATTCTATAATTTGGAAAAGTATAAACCTTTATCGTTTACTCCATCTTCTACTGTAATAGTTGGTGTTGACAGAGATTTTTGTAGTGGATGACTTCGAAATGAAACTAAAAAATTCTTGGCAGTTGAACTTAAACTTCCAACACTGTGCGTTTTTTGAGGTTCAACATTCTAAAATCATAAAAATAAGAAAAATTAGTGTATTATATAAGACAAAAAAAATTTTACAGTCAAGAAATTAAACTAATAAGCAATTAATTATTCTATACAGTGTGAAATTTTAAAGCATAGAAATATAAAATGAATTTACCTCTTTTGCGTCTGTTGAAGAGACACCTATACTTGGGACACTTGCAGACTGTTTTGATGACTTAGATAACAAAGATTCTTCACAATTTCCATCTGAGAAAATAGTAATATGTTAATGCAAGAAACATACTTCATATAGAAAATAGACAGTTTTTGTCTAATGTCAATAATATGGGAAAAACTAATTACAGCTCAATAATTTAAAATACAGTTTTTAAGCTTTTTTTTCTTCAGCAATGAACTTAGAAGAGGGTGGGAAAGTTTTTTTTAAAAAAAATCCTATGCCCTACCCCATGGTTTGGGGTAGGACATAAGGTCATAAGTCAACAAACAGCCCAATACAATGAAGAACAATAAAAGCTGTGAAAAAGTAACACAGATTTGAATTTTTTTAAATAAAAAGTTAAGCAAATAATTAAATTAGTCACACAATGAAATTATGGTTACACAGGATATTGAACGAGCAATAAAAAAGTGTCGCTCTTTTGAAACTAGTAGCATTGAACAGGATACATGTTGCTCTTTGCTCTGATGCTTGATTTTTTTTAGCTGATATTCTCTCTCTCTCTCTTTCCAAGCAAATTCTCAGATAAAATTACTAAAATAAAAAGTGAGCAACTAAAATATAATTCCTATTGAGTATATTACCTGAAAAATTACGAATCTTCTCTCTGGGTACTTCAGATAAATTGTTACTTCTGGGAACATGATACATTCTTGCAGTTTTAGACCTAAAACTAGCAGTAGAATTTGATTTACAGAAAGCATCTTCTGTATCTGAGTCCAAACTACTGAGGCTCCACCTTTAATAAATAAATATGAATTTAAGCATCATATATAATTCTTCAAAATTTATTGATGAGATAAAAAAGTGAACATTAAAAAGTTTTAATGGCTTGAAATATATTTTTTATATTATGTTTAAAATCAAGACCAAAATTATATGAATGATAAATGTTGAATAAAACAGTATTTCAAAGGCACTAACATGTAGCTGATTGAAATTCTAAATTAAACATTAATATATTTACAATTAATTGAACAAAAATCTATAAAGCTTGATTCTGATGGGGAAAAAAAGATATTCCTTTTAAATATTAAACACTTTAAAACATTACTAGCAAACTTTAGGAAAACATGGGCATAAAATTTTTTGCAGAAATTAATACCATTCCAGAAAGCTGTTAAGAAAAATTGATATACAGTATGAAATTTAAAAAAAAAAACGTTCATGCAATATGAAAGAAACAAAAATGTTCAATATGAGAGAAAGATTCCTTTAAAATTTTAAATACCAGTTATGAAAAACTAAAGTCTTACATTTTAAAACATATACATTATTAAACAAATTATTGCTACTAATATAATTTTAATAAGCATATTTTGATGAAAAGAGTGAATGGTTTTAAATTAACGTCACACTACATGATACACAAAAGTAAACAGTGATGCGCCTTGTAATTGTGAACATTATCAAATAACACAGGTGGCACCTGAGCTAGTATTTAAGACTAACATCTCTTTTAAATTTTACACTGCGTCAAGAGAGAACTGTAAATCTCCATAATTTCCATTGAAAACTGGATTTGAATTTGATGACTAGGTTATTAAGGCATTTATTACAGCAAAAGATTTATAATTCAGATTAATATTAATTACTTTTAGAAATGAATACTGTACCAATTTCAATAAATAAACACACTGTAATGCAACTTAAGAATTTTAATAGGAAAATAAAGCACCTTCTTTGAATTAATTGTTTCCCTTCATCTTCAGGTGATTCCACAGCACCTAGAGATGACCAGCTTTGTCTCCGAGTTGGAGCTTTTTTATTAGACCTTTTAGCAAGTCGCTTTGATGCTGTGCCTCCAATGTTACATTTCTTGCCAATATTTGAACCATCATATAACAGTTTACTAGAGCAATCACTTTCACTGAGCGGTGAACATAAATTCAAGAATTCTTGAGAAGCAGCTGGAGTGAGGTCATTTACATGAATCTTAACATTAAAGGATTCAATAAATGTGGAATCCAGAGAATGGGAATTGGAAGATAATGATGTTCTCCTATGCTGGATGTTTCTCATAGTGATTGAAGCTCCATCCAGACAGACACTGGTCTCATCACCTTAAAATAAATAAAATAAACTTCATTAATACCATTTTTTACTCGTATTTTGAGAAATTCAGAATTATTTAAAGACACTCAAAATATTACTTAATAAAGTTCCATTCAATCAATATTAAAATCCTCCATATATTTTTTTTTAAAAAAATAAACTTTTTTTTGCACACACAGTACATATAGTTTATACTATTCTTCCTATTTTATCTAAATTAGAATATCAATTATGATTATCTGCACATAGTAAGAGAGTGAATGAGAGTTAAATTAATGTCGCCCTATAAAGCAAAACGAGGGCTAGTGGCGCTGGACCTCGTAATTTTGAGCCTCGGTCAAGTAACGTGGACGACACCTGAACCGGCACCCTTTTTCTTGGCCACCACACCACACAAACGGGAGGACTTGACAGATTTAATGTGTATCGGCCCTCTCTACTTGGCGGGTTTTCAGTGTCATCAGGACTCAAACCCACGAACTCCGGCCACAAGTTCGTGACTAACCACTAGGCTATCGCGGTCACATCTGTACATAGCATCCGACCGTAAAATAAAATTTTGCATACTGTTTCAGATAATCTGTACGTGAGAGAGAAATCAGGTTATATATAAATACACCTTTTAACAGTAACTTCTTAAGATTCTCGAGTAGGATCATCCATGAAATAGCTTCTGTGTATTCAATGCAGGAATTCTAGTTTAATGATACCCTAACACATAATTAAGATTCTTTGGAAGTTTCCCAAAATCAAATAAGTGGCATGAAGCTTATATACAGAATCCAATGTAATAAAAGTCTACTGCCCTAAAAGGTCTTTGTAAACATTTTCAAGAACATGATTTTCATCTCATTTCCACGTATAACAAAGTTTTCTTTTCAAAAAAATATATTAAAAATTTTGTTTTTAAACTAATCCTAAGTACGAAGAAAAATAAAACATTGTGAATTATAAATACTACATAATTATTAAAGAAAATAATATTTACTTAAAGCTGATAAATCAATAAACTAGCTTCTCAACGCCAATTTTGTTTATCTACAAAATGATTACTGAAACACTGTTTAATAAAACTATTTTTCAATTAACAGCTTATTTTATGCATAGACAGCGACACAAATGAATAACAACCGCGGTTCATGGTTTAGAAATTAAAAATAACGATACAGATGTTTGCTTTTTGAAAGTAACTAAAAAACTTTCACATTTACGAAGAAATATTCAATATTATAAAAAATGTCATGGAGAAAGAAGCAGGCGAATGAATAAATAAATAAATACGCACCCGATGTCATATACAATGCTGGGCAGGAATTGCTCAGTCTAGATGGACCACTTTTTGCAGACTGAAAAGAATAAGGAATAAGAATGACTAAAAACCGAGATTACTACAATATAAAGCTTTATAGAAATAAAAAATTATAGTTTGAAAAAACTAAAACACGCTTTTACAGTTAATCGAACTAAAAAGTAAAAAATTTCGTATAAAGAACACTTTTTTTTCGTTTGTTGTATTTGTATTACCCATGAGCATTTTCGCTTTAGGGTTGTAACTTAAGTTTTTAGTTGCCAAATCCAGAAATGGTACCTGAAATTAGTCGCCAAATCTGGAAAGGGGAAATCGTTAATCCTGATGATCCGGATCAGGACAATGGAAAAAATTATTAAATTATTGTATTGTCAACGGTCCTTGACAAGCGAGCAAAATTTCAAAATAATCTGATCATTTAAAGAAGGTAAAAATAGAGTTAAAAGATTTCGTTACATACAGGTGGCTTAAAAGTACACAAATTGATGGAAATTTTAACTAATCTTTCTCTAAAAACCATATTTTATTATTATTATTCCATTTTTAATGAGAATAGTTTAAACTGAACTCAAAGAAATAGACTTAATAATATCTCAAAAGGAAAAATATTAAATCATGAACATCAGTAAGTCACATCATGTACTCAGGAAAAAAAATAATACACACACACACATATAAAAGAGAGCGCGCATAAAAATTTTTTTTAGAAAAAGTAACCAGTAACAACAAAAGAAAAATGCCAGGGTCCTCTCTAGTCTAAATTCAATATCTAAAAACTTGCTTTTATACTTTAAACAAAGTACAGCGGCTTTCGGATGCATCAAATGTGCGAAAAAAAAAAGTAGTTCAAAGATTTTTTCTTTTAAAATTCGGAATGTAAGAGCATACATTTCTTTTTGCTGTTGTTGACATTGAAGCACATTTCCCCGAAAGCTTTTTGTCTCAATATTTTACATGCACTTAGTTCATATATGTATTACTCAGGAAAAAAAAAAGTTGTATTATTAAAGAAGTTGGGGAAATAAAAAGTTAAAAATTTTATGCTAACGAAACTACGACAATAAAAGAAAATCACTAAGTAAATCTAATTTAATATATATATATATACATATATATAAAATTATATTCAAAAGCTAATCTGATTTATACATACGTATATTTTAAATATTGATTAACATATGTTTTTATTGTGAATGGTTAAAAAAATGGATTACTAAGTTGATCTTTTACTTATGTTTAAATTAAAGAAGATATTATAAAATTGAATACAATGGATATTTAATGTAATAATACAACACAAAAATACTTTTTTTTAAAGTTTGATTGATTGATTGAATATTAACGTCGCACTGTTCAGCTACACGAGGGCTTTTTGGCGACGGACCACGTAATTTTGAACCATGGTCAAGTGACGTGACGACACCTGAGCTGGCACCCCCCTCCTAACTACCACACCACACCAACGGGAGGACGTTTCAGCTCTCGACAGATTTAACGTGCATCGCTGCCCTACACGGCGGGTTTTTAGTGGTACTGGGCTCGAACTCGTGACAAGGCAAGCCACGGTCCGATACCTATACCACTCGGCTACCGCGGCCACCTTTTTTTTAAAGTAACAATTCACCTAAAATTTATGGAAATCAATAAAAATACACATTATACATGAAAAATTTCACGAATTTATGGAGTTTAAGGGAGCCAGGACATCATACACATTCAAAAAATCGATTTTTCAATTTTAGTATTAAAAAATAGTGCATATTTTTTCTGAATCTAAAAATGTATAACACATATAGGTTCGTTGATATAATAACCTTAAAATATGAACAAAGTAATTGACAAAAATGTAAGCAAACGTTTACAAATGTTTAGTTTTTTTTAATTTTTCTCCAAAGCATAATCTTTTGGTTTTAATTACACTTTAAAAAAAACAAAACAAATGCAATATATAGGGTGTGGGGTTTCCAAATGTTTTATACTTTTACACAGGATACCTGTGCATATAGTGAACTTGTTTTTTGGTCCAAGCAGTACATAGTTTTTTAAAAAATAGTTATATGTATAAAAAAGGAAAAAAAAAATAATTAAATAAATAAATAAAAAATAAAATAAAATAAAATAAAAATTTTCAAAATTACACAGTTTTATAATTTTTTTGAAGATACCATCTAAATATTTTACTAAAAAATAAATTCACTATATTTTGTGTATTGTTTTATATATGAGCAAAAAATATTTTACATATTTAAGAGGTACTTTTTTAAAAAAATGGTACCTAAACATAAGCATGTATTATGGGATCTCAAAAAGTTATGTTCAACTTAAATTAAACAGAATTTTTTTTTTTTTTAACTAAAAAATTATTTTTTTGTATTTCTACAAAATGATTAAAATATCTTTATTAAGATCACAAAAACTTCTAAGCTCTGTTAGAGATTTTTAAAGATATATGCTCCATAAACAAAGTCTTATTTTTGGCATTTTACTCTTTCAATCAAGTCCTGGTACCCTTAAGAAATACACAACAAGATTCTCGAAAATAAAACGAAAGTTGCTAATTATTTCTTAAAATATGAAACTCAAAATATTTAATATTCATATTTTAACCTCAAATCTATAATCATATAAATATTTAACTCATATAAATCATGAACATTTATTCTATCTGCTTTAAAAAGTGAATTTATTACTATACTACCTTTTTATAACTTATAAACAACACAAGAAACAAAATTTATTCACCCGTCTGCAATTGTTTGTTGTAAAGTTTTTTTCTAGAGCAGGGACAGGTGATTGTTTTGGTTCGAGGGCCACATTGTGGAAGAGGAGGATATCATATTTAAAATAAATGCATTCATAGCTAACGTTGCATCTCAGAAAAGATATGAAATGTATTATAAAAATCAAAAAATATAAATTAAATAAAAGAATGGCAGTTGTATTCAATTTATTTATTGTGTTGACTTCATATATCATCTATGGCTGCAAGCACATTTAATTTTAGAACCAGGTTAATGAGACAAATGTACCTTATCACACTTTTCTACATTTTTTTGGAAATCAGGAATGAGATTGCTTGTTGAAATCCTCAACGCATCCCGGAAATAATGTCTGCCAACTATCATCTATATTTACTCTTGTTGATCTTAATGCAAAACAAGAAACGTAAATTTATTTTTCCCGTCAATTCCTACTTCGTTAGAAAAACGTACTGGCGCCATCTGTTGCAGCTAGTTGTAACCACGACAGGAAATAACGCAAAATAAATTTAAAATTAAGATTTAATTAATGAATTAATATTTGAAAAAGAAAAACTGTATTGTCATCCACTACAAGTTAAAAAAAAATTTATTTGAGCTTGAATGGATATGAAGAGAAAGTATTTTATTCACGATTGAAACACTTTGAACAAGATATATATATATATATATATATATATATAGGGAGAGAGTGAACTAATAGTAGAGGAATTGAAAAAAACTTTGCTCACAAATATGTCGACACAAATACAGAGAACATTTACCCCGCAAATTTATCCATACATGGAAATTTTTCAGCAAAGATTTGTAAAGGGCAATTAATCTCATAGCATTAAATATTTCCTTCACACTGCAATCCGATTGCAAGTCATAAGTTCAAGCTGCAACTCCTCCTTGCTTTCAGGTACTTTCTGTTTTCGAAATGAATGGATAAAGGAATTGGTGTTTACCTAATAGTGGAAAATACGAGACGAATCTTTAGTCATGCACGGTAAAGAAATCTCGGTTCGATGCGGATTTTCTGACTGTCTTGGTGGGCAGCGAAAAAACTTTTTGCACGCCGTTATTTGCCCACACCTGGTCTCGCGAGCAGCGTTTCTTAAGGCTGTTTTCGCCAAATGTAAGAGATCCTGGAACTAAACGCGGAGCACATTTTCGGACAGAAAAAAATGCCTGTATTTACATGAAAATTTGTAACATTGTAACGCATACTTTTGTTTATAATGTAGTGTTTTTAAAATTTCAAAATATTCCACACATAATTAATTTTTCTTTTTAACATGCAAAGGGATAGCTCATTTAGCATTACGGTATAGGAGAAAAAAAATGAGAAACACATTTTATAAAAGAAAAAATGTGTCAGAGTCAGGATAAAAATGAGTAATATGAAACAATAAATGATTCTTAAAAGAATAGTGAAACCAGAATATAATATTAATGTTGGAGCACTTTTATATCTGAAAAAATATTCCGAATTCGGGTCTTATTCTTTAACATTAACCGAAGACAGTCTTGCGTAAACTGCAGCTAGGGTCACCATAATTTTTAGAATTTTTTACATATTTTTTCGCATAAAATAACTTGTTTGTCATAAACAAATAGTTTAACACATTGTATCCGAAATATAAGCAAAATAAGAAAATACAACAACGAACTTTTTCACATAAATTATAATAAAAACACTTCTTTGATTTTTTTTGCACTTATTGCGCAATGCTTATGGGGTCGCCACCCCGAAAAGTTCAAGAACCCTTGGTCTGAGTATTGATATTGCAAGCTAAAGTATAAATTTGTATCTTCTCCATAAAATATTATTCCCCTTTAGCAACTTTTACAGACTACTTCAGTATAAAAAAAAGAGAGAGAGAGATAAAAAATCCTCCCTCCAAACATTTTCTTCGTAAGATACCGATAAATTATGCCACAAAGTAATGTCTTCTCCCTTATTTGCTTTGTGTTCTTTTTTAATCGAATTCAAACACAATTGAAATATGGAATTTATTCGTTCGTGAAACAAAGCAAATACTAATAATAAAAAAAATCGCTAAGATCCAGGAATACAAATGATAAAAGTCCTAAAATTAGATAACATGCAAAGTATTTGTTCGTTAAAAATGTGAACAACCTAAAAACAAATCTAAAGATACATAAAACGAAAGCAGTTTTAAAAGACGCCCTTTAAAATAAAAAAATCACAGGCGACATATAATAACTGCATTTGAAAAGAAACCTTTTTGAAACCATTCTAAACCAGTCCGTTGATATTTAACAGAGGTGTTTATCGATTTCCGCAACCGAATAAGTCCCGTTACAGTTATAATAAACTCGTCCCACGCAAAGCGGAGGTGTGTGTACAAGGAAGAAAATCAAGAAACATTATTTCTTGCTTATGACAAAACAGAAGGGGAAAGATAGCTACTTGTCAACGATAGGTAAGACGACGTAATTCATTCCCCGTGGAAATGGGCTTTTGACATTTGATTTGTTTATTCATTCTATAGCAACAGATAAGATAGAGAAATATTTATCCATTGAATTTACATAGAACATCAAAGCGATAAATCGCGAAAATTCATAAAAATGAAATAAAATAAATGTTTCAAAAAGTCCTCATAAAATGAAGTTCCTTCCTGATGTGTCACATCTATTTGAAAGGAAAAGTGGGGTATATCCGACATGACGTAATGCCACGTTAACGCGGGATATGGAAAGAATGTATTATGACGTCAGGAATGAGGATTAGAGTAGTTAGAGTTGATAGTTTAGGTATAGACTCTTTACTTCTTATTCATTCATACCTTTCTTTTTGTTATAAATGGCGCCAACTCAGTGTTTTTTATCATTGGATAAGGTATATTTAAGAAGTCCAGTGGCTAAGTGGTAGCGTATCGGGCCTCCACGCCACAGGTCCGCGGTTCAAACCCCGGGCTGGACAAGGTCGACAAATGAGTACCAAGCTTGCTTGGGAACTAAACACTGAAGATTTCGCATCAGACTGATCACCTGACTGGAACCTCTGCTCATGCACCTCAGTGCCCAAAGTCATGAAAACTGAGATGGATACAGTAGGCATTGGTCCTCATGAGCTGTTGTGCCACTGAGTTTGGTTTAGCAAGGTATATTTCACCACATTTCGTGACTATGAAAACTATATATAATTCGATATATAATCATTAAGAGCTTTTAAAACATACTTCTTCCATTACAATATTTTATAAATATCTTATGATGCGGTGTATAATGCGAACCTTTATAACATATAAAAAAAAAGAAAAATTTACGGGTGAGCGGTCTACGCCGGATATAAAAAGGTTAGCTTTTTAAAGGTTAGTTTTAAGATGAGCAATACATACAAATAATTATTTTTTAGTTATGTCAGATTTAATTTCCTTTTATAATTAACCACACATATATTATTTCTAGACTTCGAAAGATAAGAACATTGCATTTGTACATTACAAATGTTCTAGTAAAATAAAGGTGCGCTATACACGGTAATAAGTAAAAATCACTACTGGAGGAGGAAAACTTTTTCAAACAAATAAATATTGACTCTTTATCATCGAATTTGATAAAATCTGATTGTATGTATTCATATTCGAATGCATTCCTTTTTGAATTCAACGCAAAATTTAATTAATAAAGAAATAATAAGAATTTGCATCTACGAGTATGTGAAAATAATTGTATTGTTTTCACCATTTTATTTATTTCAGATACCACAGAAACACAATTTTATTACTAAAACAAGGAAACGATATATGCAAAATGCAAACATAAACAGATATTTTCTTAAAAAAAGTCATTTTTTAAGAAAAAAAAATTGAAATTCAATTATTAGCGAACTAAGATAAACACTTCCAGTAATAATACAATTGATAATTTCAAATTTATATTATTACTCGAAGTATTTATCTCGTATAGGTAGATATCCCTCACTGAATCCAGAGTCATCTAATTCCGAGAAAATGGCCTTTAATCAGCTGTGTTGCTAATATAAATACCGATAATTCGAAATGGTCCGGATAAATACCTTTCTCTTCCAGAGCACTCAGACAAACTTTTATAATGAATGTTGGAAATCACAATTAAATGGGAATGTGTGTTTATCGAACGACTCTTTTTCATAACATTCATAATAGCGTAATTCTTCGAAAGGAATAATCGAATTCCAGAAAATATTCGCGTTGAGTGAAAGAGTAAAAATAAAATAGGGGTTGGTATTA
>BMAV01028039.1:340172-356800 GCA_019973955.1 Trichonephila inaurata madagascariensis
TGAATCGAAGCAATTCAATGAAAATGGTATTGAATTATTAAATATAATGCAAACTGTGACAAAAAGAATTTTCAGAAGTAAATTATTAATTCCACAAAATCGAATTTAACCTTTTCAAGTTATACTACTACAAAATACTTTATATACGAAATGTATAAATTTCATACAGTTAAATATTATGATTATCTTCATAATGAAGCATTTCTTTACACTCAATATATGTAACTACGAGAATTTAAACATTAAACATTTTAGATTCGACAGCTGCACAATATTTATTTCTTTAAATTTCGAATACCACTGATTGGAATTGAGTTTGAATTTTAATCTTAAAAATTAATTCTTTGTAAGAAGAAAAAGTGTTACATTTAATAGTTCAAATTAAACATTATAACTATGAAACACATTTAATGGTCTTAATTTTAGCTTTTGTACCTTTCTTAATTTATTAATCTAGTTCTGCAACATTTCTACTTTTCAACTCGGTTCTTACGTAATCAAACTTTCAATAAAATTTAGGACTCATACATGATAACTTATTTGAGAACTCAAACAACTCTTCCAAGATATATTTTAATAGTTTGTAATCAGATGCATATAATTCATAAATATTAGCAAGCACACATGGATATATACAAAATTTTCTTGCGTTACATTTAGGCTGTCTTCGGCGTAATGTTAAAGAATAAGGCCCAGATATTTGGTAAATTTTTTCGGATAAAAAAGTATTCAAACATTTACACTATATTCTGGCTTCGCTATCCTATACATAATAGCAGTATATTTCATCGTACTATTCATTTTTATCTGAGTTGGCCCATTTTTTCTGGTGTAAAATGTTTTTCGAATTTTTTCTCTTATACTATAATGTTAAATGAGATATCCTTTTACATGTTGAAAGGTAAAATTAATTACTTATGGAATATTTTAGAACTTTAAAAAACTCTGTATTATAAACTAATGTATGAATTACAATGTTTAAAGTTTTTTGTGAGAAAATGTGCTTCGCGTTTAGTTCAAGCTGGCGTACATTTAGCGAAGAAAGCCTCAAATAGAATTTAACAAAATTAGGGCTGTAATTTAAATGAAATTAAAAAATACATATATCATTTAATGTTAAACAAAATGGATTTCACTTATCGTGAGTACCAATATTTGTCTGTTTATATTAATCTTCAGGACAGAAAAATAATAGTAAACACTGCAAAATATGCAGAACATGTTAAAAAAAAAGTTAAGTAATTTAGCTACATAAAAGTAATTAAAAATACATTTATTATCAAAACAAGCGATCATTTTCAAAATTACGATAAAAGCTCTTTTTCGTATCAAATTTTTCAACTAATAATTGAATATTAATTGCAATTAAGCATGTTATCCAGTAACTTTTTTTTGTTTTATTTTTTTAAAAATGAATGACGTGCCATAATTTTTAGATCATAAATCATGATTAATTTACTAAAAATTCGCAGACACGATCAGATATAGTGTATTGAAAAAGTAACCATACTAATGTTGGCTACAAATTTAAAAGCTTCAGCATATTTAAAAATGATAATAAACACAAGGCGAAAGGTGGAAAACTAGCATTATCGTATAAATTTTAAATATTAATGACAGTATTAACGCGCTTAAAACAACACAAAAAAAGTTTATTTTTTTTAAAAAAAGAATATATAGATTAAACTTTGATGTAATATTTCCCGAATAACATTAACTATCCATAAACAAAAATTATGTTAATCGAAGACACAGCCGGCGTTATGCTAATTTCCCAAATAAAAACGGTAATATAACATTAATAAAAGACGATCCTATAAAAAATGCAAATGACATCC
Source organism: Trichonephila inaurata madagascariensis (assembly GCA_019973955.1). Classification (NCBI taxonomy): domain Eukaryota; kingdom Metazoa; phylum Arthropoda; class Arachnida; order Araneae; family Nephilidae; genus Trichonephila; species Trichonephila inaurata. Next base: position 342,011 of record BMAV01028039.1, read on the forward strand.
CGCTCAACCAGGTAGCTGCAAATGTAGGTTTAAATCTGTCGATCAAAAAAAAGTTTTTCGCGTTATCACAAGAGGGGAAAAAAATTCCCTGAAGCTCTCAGTTATCTTTGTAGGTCAAGGTCAAACTTGAAATGTAGCTAGCGGCGACATTATCATAATTAATAGTGACAAAAAACTACAGGAGGGAAAATGTGAACGCTCCAAAATAGAGCAAAAGCGTGAACGAATAATCCGCTATAGCGTGTTTTATATTTCGGCGACCTTACTTAATTAAATATTCTATGAAAATTTTTTACGTCCCCATCATTTTCAATAAAGTGCTAAGTATACTGAAATAACATGCAACGCAACAAAGAATGAAGCATATGAAAAAAGGGGGAAGGAAACGTTATATTAGTGTAATTTGCAAAGCGGGCGAGTTTATTAGTCGGGAAAGCGGCCGATAAAGTTAATATCCCACATTATTAACCATTAGCTTTATTTTATGAAAATTTTTTATCATAAGTATACGCACATTTGTGTTAAAGAAGCTTGATTGGATATAAAATATTCAAAAATATTGTATAACAATAAGATTTTAATTAGTTATTTGAATAAAAATTTCATTAACAATCCACACTTGAGTAAAATATTCGCACTTTGCACAAGTAAATAAATTAGTAACTTCATAATAGATAAATGAGGGTTTCCCTCTAAAAACTCAATTATACCCCTAATAAACATATTATTTACGGATTTCTTAAAAATAGACAACAGGGTTAATATTTTACAAAGTTTATAGCATGCTGTTGCAGTTTACACGATATCACAAAATACATCGAATAAACATACACAGGAAATTTCACGTTTTCAAAATTTAATAGAAATATATAGTCAAAACTAGCTTTTTAAAATTGCAACCCCAAAATATGAATAATATCACCAAAGTTTATGTATTAGGCGCAACTTCCATTTTTAATGACAATAGAAAGTTTTAAAACCTTAATGTTGCAGAGGCTTCATACTCAATCACAATTCAGAAGATTCATACTCAGTTATGAGAGTTCGACAACGTTGTCAGGTGACTCAAAAACATTATTTTTTAAAAGTTTTTTATAGTTGATATAATTTTTGTTCAAAAAGATAAACAAATTTATTATGAAGAAGGACTAAAATTATCTGCAATCAATTCATTAACAGTCTCAGCTTGTTGAAACAAGGCATTCAACTTACTTTTTAAGGAAGGAAAAAAAAAAATAATAAAATAAAAAAAAAAAAAACGAAATTATACATAAACTATAGCTGTTGCCTACCCGCTTCGCTGGATATTCCATGATAATGTTTGACTAAACATTTTTAAAAGTTATTGATACATAAATCTTATAAGTTATCTTATAAGTCTATTCAGGTTTCGACTGCATTCAAAAACATTGTTATAGCTCTCTTTTATTGGTTTAAAAAGAACAAGACTTGAAAACCTAAAACAGAACATATTTACCTTTTACATCCTCTTAACCCCATTCATTGGGATTCGATCCCCGCAAAACCCGTTCATGGCGAATCTTTAATCAAAAAGAGAAATATATTCGCCAAATTTCATGTCTGTTGGTCTAATAGTCGAATTTCGGAATTTTTTTATTCATAACACCCTGTAACCTCCCTTAGGAGTCGATTTCCAAAAAACCCATTCATAGCAGAACACAACTCAACAAAAAACATGCTTGCTAAACTTCAAATTTTTAAGTTTCCTATTTTTTTTTTTTTAAAAAAAGGGGGGGGGGAATCTATAACACCCCAACAGCACTTCCTTATTTGGTATCGGCTTTTGCAAAACCCATTGTTAAAACGTTGCCAAAACAAAAGATGTCGGCAAATGCAGCAAACGTCTTCTGAATACGATTGAAAACGGTTTTCCCTTTGTATATCATGGTATTTGGCGACTTCGAATATACACACAAATATATACATATTAATAAATATACTTTAATAGTACGAAAAAGAAACTGTTACAGTTTAAAGAATTAGAGAATATATCTGTGTTTATTCATCGTAGATTTTGCGTTATTTCGAGTGAGTACTAGAGTTATCCATTTTTATTAATTTACCTTTGCTTGTGTGCACATTATAATACCATAACTTTTTAATTTTATCCATTTTATAAAAATAATGCATCTGGAAACAATGTTATATGTTCTTCAATAAGTGTTACGAAAGTTAATTTCTAAGTTACTTTGGGCGTCGCTGTGCTCGGTCATCATATAAGATGAAATTAAACTATACATAGTCTACAATGTATACATACACGATTGTTTTGGGAATTTTTTTTACGAAGCACAGTGAAGGAAATATTAAAACTCTGTTGTTTTCTAGACTCAAAGCTGAGTATTCAATATTTGTAATACAGACGATCATTTTCTACGCCTGACTGAGGGAAAAATATTAGAAAATAGAATTTTTGCCAGCGAATTAGCTTGCTTCTTAGAAGACAAAGTAATATCCTTGGTCCATAAGATGTAGTCTGATTTTAGGACTAAAGCAGAAGTATTTCAAACTTTGAATTAAAACTGACAGCGATGATTGATTGTTTATCAACGTTGCACAGTGAAGCACAACGCAAGTTTTGCATCCCACTCTCCATATTTCCACACCATGGCAACGTGAGGACTCAACAGCCTCAAGAGATTTAATTGCATCAGGCCCTATATACAAAAAATTACAGCACATCATAAATTTTTAAATTCTCTTAAGTAATTACATTTTTGGGACACACAACTTTACATTTGCTAAATTAAAAATATCAATTATTCAATACAATTATTGAAATTAACATTTAGTTTAAAGCTGAATCACGCTAACTTTAACAGATAATTGTAAGCTTTCTGATGAAGGAAAAGTGCAGCTTTTCAATAAAAGAGAATGCATAATTTATTAAGGTACAGCAATTTCCTTTCTTCGACATTCGTTCTTCGAAATAATGCATAAGGAAAGGAGCTGATTATACACATTAAGGAAATTGTTAAGTTTTCGTTGAGCAAATGATTTTATAAATCAGAGAGCACATTTTGTAGAATTATTTTTAAATTCGATTTGCTAACCCAAATCAATTTCCGGAGGCCACCTTTTATGTAGGTAGGAACAGAAAGAAAAAAAAAACAAACTTTCGAATCACAAGTCATTTACATACATTAAACACTAAAACTTACTCCAAATGGTTTCTTCATTATAATTTTGCAAATCTGTCTGCATCACACACACACACACAAAGTCGTTTTTAGAGTTTAATTCTAACTCTTATCAGAGGACATGGCTATGGCGTGGGATTAGGAAATGTACTATTATGACACATTACGAAATTTGCTAAGAATCGAAGACAGGTTATATAGCTATTATTATATTATAATTAGTATTTAAATTCACGAAAATAAGAATTCAAAGATGGTAATTTTCGCATTGAATTTCCACAATTTCGCTTTATAGGCGGGTATTTTGACAGCGTAACTTAAAAAAAGTGGAAACGACTGCGTCATCTTTTGTAGATAAAAGTTTTAAAAATAATTTTTCCTCACCAAGGTCGATTGCCAACATTTAACATTGAAAACAGAGTAGAGTTCTAATGAGGTACATTCTAAGGAATGCTAGTAGGTCACAGATGGCAGATGAAAAAAGGAATTCAGAACATCACAGTTGTCAAGTTGTCTATTATGTGGCCTATCATAACATACACGTGTGCATACATGCTACATATTTCCTTTGAAGAATAATACAATTGTTTTCAGTGGATCAGCTGAGAAACATGGGATTTAAAAGGCCTATTATATAAAATAATGCTGACAATATAAGGTCACAGCGACATTTAAGTAAATCTGCTCAACAGATGAATAACAATATCCTATAAAAATTTATTTCTTAAAGGGGTTTATTTAAAATTATTCATTATTAGCCAACTAAGACTAAAAAGATAACTTTTCTCTCTCTCCCCCCTCCTATTATATAAAAACTCTTACATATAATTTTTCCGCCCTTGAAATTCTGGCTTAAAAATTTCTCCAGTATAAAATGTACAGATCCTTAGTCATTGAACTTAAAAAGATAAAATTACATTACAACTCTTAAATTCTAAATATAATATGGAAATTAAAATAAGCAAAATATATTCAGAATTTATCCCTGGAAATGTGTAATACACAAGGGTAATTTTATGTGTTTAATGTAACTCTAAAATTGAGCAAATAACACATTTCCACCAATACATGTTCATGAAAAATGAAGTAATATTTATTATTATTTAGAATAAAAAAGTATTATTCTGTCTTATTTCAAAGTTAATGAATCCAATAAATACATGTATCGCCCGTAGTTATGAAAAAGAATTGATAAAAACAGGCTATAATTTTTTGCATTAAATTAACCAATTATACAAAAAAAATCACTACAAACTTAATAAATTCTCGATTCAGATTGCTTTATTGAAAGTCAGAAATAATTCTAATTCTTTTAATATACTGATTAATACTATAGTTTCTTCATTCAATTCATTTACAATTTTAAATAAGAGCACATCATAATTAATAAGATGAAAAAGACATATAGTTTCGAAAAATATGGTTCTTATCCTTTTAATTCACATAAATATGGTTATTTGAATTAAAATTGAACTATACATACATATATGCAAGATATATCTGTGTACATTTTCCTTCCAAAGTTGTACACTCAAGCCCTAATTATTATTATTATTTTTATACATCACAGTATGAAAAAAAGAGATGTAAGTACTAACTTTTCCCTTTTTTCATCTTCGATATGTATATATTTATTACAAAATACAATTTTAAGGTAAAACTCAACAAATATATCTAAAGACTCATGATAAATCTAGTATTCAAAGGATACACGACAGAGCAGAGAGAGAGAAAGAAGAGTTAAAGTGAGAGAGAAAAGAGAGTTAGAGAGAGAGAGTTTAAGTTTAACATTAACTGTAACGCGTAATGAAAGTGAGTGAGTGAATATTAACGTCATACTGTTCAGCTACACGAGGGCTTTTGGCGACGGACCTCGTAATTTCGAACCACGGTCAAGTGACGAGTTTGAGCTCTCGATAGATTTAACGTGCATAGCTCCCCCTACACGTCGGGTCTTTAGTGGTACTGGGCTCAAACTCGTGACACGCCAGCCACGAGGCCGTAACCTTGACCACTAGGCTATCGCGGCCAAACGAAATGAAAGAGGAAATAAAAAATACAATTAAAAATTTATAATTTTCTATTAATTATCAAAAAATCAATAAACAAGTTCATTTCAAGTAAATCCTTTATATCAAAAATATTAAACTAGCCTATTTGAAAAGAATTAGTTTAGTTGAAAGAATATAGGTTATTGAAGCCTGTCTACTATTAAAAAGACAGAAACTCGATCAAATTTATTGGTTTTCAATCGATAATATCTACAGACTTCAATTTTTGTTTTACGATTGTTTTGTGAGTAATTTAAAAAAAAAAAAAAATGAAATTTAGTAATAAAAAGATAACATTAAAAATGTCTTTTACGCGAAAACGTGTTAAATAAATAAAAGGAATTTTTAAGAACTACTAAAAACATAGAATTAATAAATTAGGCTACTTGGTGAACTAAATAAATAATAATAATAATAAAACAGTGTAATAACAGTAGTAAGCAGTAATACACTTAATTAAAACAGATTAAAATAATTTTAACTTAATTCTTACAATTGACAAAATGAGGCTCCCCCACCCAATAAAATGATAAGGAAAAATTAGAGTAAAAATATAATTTAAAATGGACTTTTTTGGATTGCTTTAAATTGCTAGCTTCTTTCGCACACACTCTTCTTTAATTGGAATGTATTTAGCAGAACTCATCAATACTCTACTATAATTAAACTCACCGGAATTAAAATAGTTATTTAGCAAATACAAAAATAATAAAATAGGGAAATTTGAAATAAAAGGTTCGTTAAAAATCGCAAGATAAGCACTAAAATGGAAACATGATTACGATGATTTAACAAACATATTTAAAAAAAAAATATCCCCGATAAATTTTAACTATAGGCTATATATTAAATAATTTTAAAACTCTAATAGATCTTAAATTCATTAGTCTTCACAATTTGACACAATGAGCTCTCTTTCATGAAATCTAGAAATGAATTCAAAGCCCGGGTATAAAAAGTACGGCGGCATCCCCACCAACGCATAGCGAGAAATAAAAATTTGATAGAGAAAATACTTTCTATAAGTGATAAGAATTTGAAGGACAATACTTTGGAATATAATTTGATACTGATTCGGAATATAACTTACGTTAAATTATCAAGCTTCTCAATAACGTTTCGCCTTTATATAATTACAAAGATCTTATTCTCAATACTGATTACTCTCCGTCCACAAAAAGCCACATTTTATCTAAAAAGAAGCGAATATATTTTGAATTTTAACATTTGTTAAGACAAAAATTGAAACAGTTGGTACTTTTCTAACGATTTCGATTTAACATACTGAACGCTTTTCAAAATAAAACTTATTAGAATTAACTTTGTATAGAACAACTGACAACCGAAACCCCAACCTACTCCTTGGGAAAATTAAATTAACCACCACCACTGAACCACGTAATAGTGTGTAGCAAATATTTTTAATCAAGGTCTTTCTTTAATTTTTCAGTACGTTGAATCCCTTTCAAGCGAACAATTTTTGTTAATATTAGCAGTCTTTATATCTCCATATTAACCTTTCGAGTGAATTAATTTGAAACTTTTCCAGTTTTTTTAAAAAAAAAAAAAAAATGTGGGAATTTAATATTTCGGTTTTTTCCGCCATAAAAAATACCATGAATATGGAAAAATATAAAAAAAAAAAAAAAAAAAAAAAAAACAGGATGAAAGAGATAAAAACAGAGAATGTTCAAAAGAAATATGGCGTTTTGAATGGAATGTTTTTAAGCACAAAATTAAGTTGTAAAACCGACCTTTTTGTTAAATACCCAAGAATATCTCAATATTTAAGTAAATTAACATAATACAAAAAGAATAGTTAACGAGTAAACATGTTTCTTTATATACTCATACCTTTATGTTACAGCAGGATTATAACAAAACATACAGAAGCGGGTTCGTTTTTAATTTTTTTTACGCGTGGATTATGAAAAGGCATGTGCTTAGTTTCTTCAAAAATTCTACTAAAAATAATTTGCAAATAATGGAACTAAAATGGTAGATTTGCAGTATTAATAAACTGAATTCAGTGGTGCAACAGCCAGTGAGGGCCAAGGCCTACTGTGCCTATCTCAGTTTACGTGACCTTAGACGCTGGGGTGCATGTGCAGATATTTGGTCAATTGGTTAGTCTGACGCGAAGCCCCCAGTGTTCAGTTCCCAAGCAAGCTCGGTACTCATTTATTGACCTACTGAAGGGATTTGAACACCGGACCTGTGGCGTGGAAGCGCGATTCCCTCCCACTCAGCCTCTGGGCTTGCGGTATTAATATTACATAATAAAACTTACTGCAGACGAATGGGGAGAAAAAAAAAGAGTATATAGTATTTTAGGGATAAAGACCATTAAATCTTTTACAAAAATATATAACACAATATAATGCATCCAATTTCATCTACATTACGAGAAACTAAAATCATAAATACTTACATATTTAGTTTCACATTTCAGAGAATGCCTTCTTTCAATGGAATTGCACATATTCATGGGGGGGGGGGCTGAAAAAATTTTCACTTTTCTATGTACATAATTCAGTTGGCGAGAACAACGAAAATTGGCGAAAGAGTTGGCGAAATTCTCAAATTCAAGAGTTTGATTTCAAAACATACCTTAAAGAACATCAAAAGTAACATTATCGTTTGCAAACCTACTCGGCGTATCCAGTAGAACAAATCCAAGGTTATATATCCGAAACTGACAAAAAAATTTCATCTATACAACGATACGAGAGAAAACACTAACAGAAACATCATGCCTTATGTTGAATTCATTACAGGCTGTGTGCCGGATACCTAAACTTTCCAATTCCACCTGAGTGGAAGGAACCATCTCCTCTACCCCACCTTCCCTATGACTGAGATTAAAGTGCTGAGGTAAGTAAGAACGAAAGGAACAGATGTAAAAAAAAAGGAAGGGGGAGGCGTTCGAAAATTGGACTCTGATTTCACCGTAGAGACGTGGAAAGGGAGAGATAGATAACAACGGTTGTGACTCCAAACCGTCTAATGTCAGTCGTTTTGATGAGCTGAGATAAAAAGCGTTGTTTGAAATGGGGGAAAAAACCCCGACGAATACACACTCTGGAGAATGTATTATTGAGCTCAGGTAAATATGCTTGCAGTGGTGGTTACGTAAGGGATCAACTACTACACAGCAACTTGAAAATCTAATTTATGCGACGTGTTTTGCAACCACTGAAAAATTTCCGCGTATGCAGTGTGATGTCATTTTCGTACAGTAAAAATCATGACATGCATTGTAATGGAAAGTCAAGTACTAAAATATTTTTGAAGTGGTAAAAAACCGGGCTCATTCGGTTTTTTATAGAAAAATGTGAATTTTTCTAGTCTTTATCACTAAGATAACAGAAAGAAAGCATGCTCGTGGAACAAACTTTCTTTGTGTTGTTTGAATATATATAACATTGGAACTGGTTTAAAACTTATTCAAAATGAACCAAAAATTGTATTAAATATTTGAAGAATGTTCACTATTTACACTGACAAATGTTTAGAGTAGAGGTTCCAAAAACTTTTTTCCAACACGTCACATCCTTTTAAAAGAATAATTTTCTTCATATACCCCTTCTTAAATGTTTCTTTATAATATACAAAGTACCGAAATAATTGCACACAAAAAAATCTAAAAAACAACAATTTAACTAAGAATATAAATAGTAAATTTAAAAAAAAATTGATTTATCAATCTATAAATTTTTTTAATACCATTTTCATTTTCAATATTACAAAAAAAAAAGAGATCTCAGAAAGACAAATTGTAACTGCACAATAGTTCGATTTCAATTAATGTGATAGCTGTGCATGATGCATGGATATAATCTTTTTTAAACTATTTTGCCTGAAATTGCTTATCATCGTGTAATCACCAGGATTAACAGAGCAAACATTAATATAAGTTTGTTTAAACAATTCTTCAATTATATGTAACTATAGCATGTTTATATGTTTAAAAATTTAATGCGATGGTTGTACTGATGTTTTTTTATAATACTTTCATAATAAGAGTAAAATTAGTTAATAATAATCGCGTAAATCCTCACATTCTGTAATATTCACTCGATTTTTAGTTCTTGTTAACATGAGTAAATCCTGTCTCAACCAAATAATAAGGAATAAAAAAGAAAAATTAAATAAAAATTTAAAAGAGGGAAAACTGTCATCGACCTTTGGAATACTTCATACCCTCTTTAAACTTCCATAGACCCCAAACTGTTTACTTGGCCCTAGTTGGGAACCTCTGGTTTAAGGCAAGACTAATAAATTTTACAATCGAAGTATGAAATTACATAAAAACTCCATTTGAATTACATGCACATTATAAATTTTTAGTTATTAATTATATCGAAATTATGACTATTTCAATATTTTTGGTACTGAAATTCTAAGATTGGATTTTTGATTCATGTTCCATCAGAGCTATTCTGTGGGAGACTGGCATCAATCCAGGATCAATTTCGAAGAAAAGATTCCCGGAATTAATTGAATGGTGAGGAAAAATGTCTTCTAACAGGATTTTCTAAAGGGGGTTGTTCCCTAAAAAATCCGTAGAAAAAGGGTGGAAGACAAAGGATTTTAAAAAAAAAATTTATTTGACGAAATGCGATAAAAATTTGAAAAACATTTTTTATAGAATAAATTTTTGTGCATAATTATTAATGATTAAGTATAATAATAACAACACCGGAAAAAACCCCATATTTCAAAAGAAATAATGGTTGAAGAAACTGATATAGAATTCTTAGTGACATACAAGGTGGTAAAATTTTTCGTCATTTCACTTCTAAATTTTAACAGAGTTTATATAAATATTTGTCTGTTACATAACTAAGGAAAAATACATACATAAAAAAAAAGAAAAATACCATTAAGCAACATTAGATAGCTTTCTAATCATACACGCACAAATCTTTGTTAAATACGATAATGCAACACAAATGATTAGCGAAACCCTGAGCAAACACAGAATAATAATAAAGTAACAAAGCTATCTGAATAAATATACATTGATTAAGAGAAAAACAGAAATTTTCAAAATAATGTTAGCATGTGCAATTTTTGAAATATATTAAAAAAAAAAAAATCAAAACACCTAATTTATGTTTTAGTATTTTTTTTTACAATGTTAAGAGATTACAGTTCAAATTATTTTGTCAGTAGTTTCTTAAGATTTACATCAATGAAACAAAAAAATTTCTGAGGAGTCTTTAGAGAAATAAGAATTTCTTAAGTAAATATTGTATTGGATATGTTATTCACCTTTTTTTTCTTGACATTCCAAGGACTAAAAAAGGAATGCTTTAAAAGTTTTTAAAAATTTCGAAACAAATCTTCCATATATTTAAATAAAAAGGACATACAACCTGAATTTGCACAATATTTTCATTTATGTAATTAACTGATCCTTCGACTGTTTAATTGACGTAGCATTTAGAATCAACACAAAGACTATTGGTGACGGATCATGGTCAAGTGAGGAGGCTGACACACGAATTCCTATTCTCCAAACTTCTACATAACGCCAAAGTGAGGACTTTGAGATCCGACATATTTAATGCGTACAAGCGACGATGTTTTTAGTGACATCAGGAATAGAAAACATGATTGAAACAAAGCGGGCCACGAGTTCCTAATCATAACCACTGTGGGCCATACATATAACACGAAAAACGCACAATTAATAGATCATAAGTTAAAAAAGAATCCTAAGTTTGAAGAAACAACGAGATTCTTGTTATATTAGCATCTTACGAGAAAAAAAATCATTCTAAGCTTGATTAGTATCACAATGTCTGATTAACGGAAATATGAGAGAATAATTTGAGTCATTGTTCAATAAAACTACACTTACTCTAGAATTTTTCATGCATTACTTTCATTTTAATACATTAAAGCAAGATGATACAATTATTTTTTATAAGTTTTTAAACTTAATCGTTCTTACACTTTTGATTAATTCAGCAAAGCATTAAAAACACACACACAATGTGATATTATTCACATGAACGAATGAATAAGAAATATGAAGAGAGAGACATTGAGAAGTGGGAAATCAAGAAACCCAAAATAATAAAAAGTTTCAACTTTCTTTTTTCTCTATCATTCATTCTTAAAGAGAAAAAGGGAAAAGAAAGCGGGGAAAAAAAGAAAAAGAAAAGATCGTGAATATTGTTACAGAGATATGAAACAGATTTTCGATCAAACTGTTGTTAACACTCAATTATAACACATTCATGTATTTATTATTCACACATAGTATTTTGCACAGAAAAATTCATCCAACTTTTAAAAAATAATTATTTTAAATACATATCCATATATTTCATTTCAACTTAAATGATGAAATTGAGTAAGTGTTTATTAATATCGCCCTATAAACAGTGGCGTAACGGAGAATAATATTAGGGCCCTCTCTCCCCTGAAAAGTCAGGTTTTGGGTTCCAAGTCGTACTTGGCGTCAATCAGACTATGCCCCCCCCCAATGCGGGGGTGTACGTTACGCCACTCTCTATAAAGCAACACGAGGGCTATTGGCAACGAATCTTGTAACTATGAACCATTGGTCAAACGACGAAAACGACACCTGAACTGGCACTAACCTCTTTGAGCTTCCTACCACACCAACAGGAGCACTTTGAGCCTTAACAGATTTAACGTGCATCAACCTCTCTTGACATCGGATCTTCAGAAGCACAAGGGCTCGAACTCATGACATGCCGGCCACAAGCTGGTGACCATAACTACTAGGCTGCCGCAGCCACACAGCGAAATGGAAAATAAACGAAAAGTTTCACAAATCTTCACTTCCCCTCAAAAAAGAGGGAAAACTGAGATATGAAAATGACTCAGCAAATGTAACCAAAGCACACTCTTTTGATTTTTTAATAAATTTATAATATCCCTTTATCGACCACATTATGATTTACTGCAGTTTTTTTCATGCAATATTTTTTTTTTAATCTTTTCATTGAAAATTAAGGGATATACATAAACAAAATACTCAACTTTGGGAAATTTAATTTGAGTTAATTAATTAAAGATATTCGAGTGTAAAATTAATTATACACACTGTTCATTTAAATTAAATAGTCAAATCGTTTTCTAAGGCCTTCATTTACATAAAAAAAAAAAGAACTTTTGACATTACGTTTTTTTTTTTTTTTTTTGGAACGAAAATGACTATCTTCGCAATCCGCTGAAAACGCACTTTCTGCTATAAAACTATTCGCCTTCCCCGCTCAAATACTCATCATAGAACCCGCGCTGCCATAGATCTTGGAAGAGGGGATTTCAAAGAATATTCCTGCTAAGTATCGTCAGAGTATCCGTAAAAATGGTTATTCTATGTCGTTTTAAAGTGAGCGGTACTTATAAGTACCGTCGGTCAATAAAGATATATATTGTTCCGAATAAATGCAGTAGTTTAACAAAACAACTGCATGCAGACGAAATATTCAGTTGCAGAACATTTGTCTAGATTCGAATACTACGTTTTTTCATAAGATCGGATCGAAAACTGCGTCAGGACACCTACAATGTAAGCCCTACTCAGGATCGTTAAGCAAATGGGCGCGAAACATTATCGGCTAACCAATCGAACAACAGATGCAATACAAATGCACATTAGATGATTAACAAACGTCGCCAGCTAGAAAATTTCACAAATGACAGCATATCTCCTAACTCTTCACATTACGATAGATAAGTGATTCAAGGACTCTTTGCGCATGGAAATAAATGACAACATTAAAAGTAGAACAGAGATAAATCAGTGAGGAAACATTATGAAGACTAAACTGCAAAATTTGGGCGAAGATTTCTAGGGATAAAATAACAGTCAAATGAATCGCCCATGCACTATGACCGACGCTATGGACAGGAAGTGCTCATTCAATGTCATGAGAGGTTACGGCCAATGGTCTTTAAGGAAATGGAAAAACACAAGAAATCAGGAAATAAACGTAGATCGTTATGCAAGAAAGATAACTCTCCTAAAAGTAAGCCATAATGTTTCTTGCAGAAATAATAATATATACATAGGCCCGCTTCTTATTTTCGAGAAAATATAATATTTGACCAACGGACATATGGACTGCACAAAATTGCAACGAAAGGTTTGGTGTTTTCCCTAAGAAAACGAAAAAAGTATTAACAAAAAGAAATTTTCACTACTAATGATTAATTACAAGTTAGGTTACGTAAAAGACAACATAAATCGAAACACAACAAAGCGAATTGTAGCATTATAATCAAAAGAAAAATAGCTTGATTAGCAAAAAGATATCTATATATTAAACAGACAACAAAATCTTTATGGTTATTTAATATCTCAGTCACATAATTATATCCCTAATTAAACTTCAAACTAATTATCTTTTTTCTTAAGTACATTTACGAATATTTTTAAAAATTTTATCATCACTGTTATGAGTGAAATAATGATGATCATGTATTGATGAGTATTGATGACATGTACTTATGTGTTTTATAATGTATAATGTCACACTATTTTTAGAAAGATCTTTTTAACATACAATATTTTCTAAACAAAAATGAAGTAAAAATTTCCAGGATAGTTTTGATTAACAAACAACAGCAATATCAGACGACACAATTTAAAAGGTGTACAAGCTCTTTAATATCCCAAAGAAAAATGTTATTGTTTAAGAGACGTTATTGTTGAATCTACAGAGACATATTTCGTCAATGAAATTTATCTTATTAATTCAAATCCAATCTCACGACAAGCGGATCTATCTTCGAGATTTAATTTTAATCAACAATAATCCTAAACACACGTGATTTAGCACTTACAGGCAACTTTGAAAAAAGCGATTGCGCTTTTAGGTCTCGCCCTCATGCTAAAAACCATTGAAACATTAGCATATTTTAAACGTCCATATATGACGAATAATGTAGTTCCAGATTCTACCAGTCAAAACAAAATAGTATTGTAATTCCATGTTTGACAATAGGCACTCCGGAAGCAAGCGTTTTGTGAGTAACCGCAAAATTGAAACATTCAACACGAATTAAGTAAGTGAAGCGAGATTCATCATTCTTGAACACATGAACCATCATTGTCAAAATATTGTGTCATTGACACCATCGTAGCAGTTTCGCTTTTATTGTTCATAGTGTGATTAGAGGTTTATGGACTACTGCATATCTATCTCTCTTTGAAATGTTAGGGTGGAGACCATAACATCGGTGGCCAACTAGAACTCACGCGCTGAAGAAGTGCATTGAACGAATCTTGTTACTAACATTTTTCTTTCTTTCACAGTTGAAATTTATTAAGATTATCTCAGTTATCATAAACTTTTTTTAGGAACTGGCGCTAAATTTTACACTTGCCAAATATCAGGAAAGAAACTTAAATAGATACCTACTTCGAAAAAAAATTTCTTTCTTACCTTTTATTAACTGGAATAGCTATTTCAACTTATTATTTCACTGAGTTAGCACATTGCTCTAAATGAGCATGAAACACAATTCTTCATGCTACTATGCTCTGCATAAATTAAACTAAATCAAATACGCTTCCACAATATATGCTA
>BMAV01028039.1:378601-402967 GCA_019973955.1 Trichonephila inaurata madagascariensis
ACAAATGGAAACTCAAATACACATTTAATATACATAATTTTAACCCTAAACACCAAAATAAATATAAATCACACAAAAACACATAGAATTCTGTTTTTTAATAGGTATAAAACATAAATAAAATCAATGAAGTCACAAAAACAAAAAGACGGTGGTTGTCAAAAGCTTTTAATCACATTTTGTCAAACACTGTCAGTCCACGAATCAGTTTGCTCCGATTTCAAAAGCGGTTGTTATGGCGACGCCACGTCCTTATGCTAAATGGCAGCCATACAAAACATTGGAATACTTCCAGATCAGACGAACCCTTTAAAAAATGAAAAAAATAGCCGCTTTCATCGAAAAATATGGGTCATAAAAATCCAGACAATTTTTCCAACCGCAACCTTCACGGTTTTTTTTTATTTTTTCCCCCTCTCTCTCCTATAATTCATGCAAAAGCGATTTCTCGCCAAAAATGGGGATGTGGAACGATTTACGGTGATATCAAAGTGAGACAAAGATACGGGGAGGGGGAACCCCAATAGGAAGAAGAAAACAGCCGGCACGCGCCGGTGACGCACGCTCAGTCACCATCTGCGAGTTACACGTCCAATAAGCGCGCGCCAAAAGATGCGGCTCCCTAGGACAGGTGTTCGAATCCCAGCGCAATGGAAATTTATGCCCACTCCTCCCCCTAATGTGTAGAGATTTGGAAAACTTTTGAAATCAGAGTTACCCACTACATTGGGTGAAATTTTCGCTGTAACGTGCTAATCTGGATGTCAAATTTGAATCAGAGCATGATTGATAGTATGTTGGTTTCAGAATCGTGTATTGGCAATAGATATTGGTATGAAAATTTAGATCACTTCGTAAGATGTGATTTTAAACGGTATTCATTGTACTTAAATGGTTTTTGATAGAATTTCATAAGGCTGAACACAATGAAATATATTTGTCATATAACTTAACTAAGAAAGCTACAGTCAATAATTAGTTTTACTATAAAATATATTTCCCCTTTTATATATATATCTTAAGAACTCTTATTAATACAAGTATTAATCATTTTTGAAGTTATAAATAAAAAAAATTACGTAATTAACTTAAAATAACTTATAACAAGCACAGCATTTTTTTTTTTTTTTTGACATTAATTCTTCAAAAGTTTGATAAACACCACAAATTGCAACAGACTTCCATCAAATGAAAATTTCTTTTTGAAGACATGTTTTGCACATTTTCTAATTGAGAGGAAGTATTAAAAATTACATAAAATCATCTAAAAAAAGTGAAGCTAGTGAAAACATATACGAACACTTTAATATGCCTCTCATCAATTTCCTTCAAAATTTTAAAATTAATTTTTCTTCGTTTTGTTATGTTATGTGTTCTTCATTTCGAATTTAAGAAAATTATCTCTTGTTTGGATATCTGTTAACTAACGACATATATAATTTTAATTTCAATATTATAAAAGTTCCTCATTGGGAGAGTAATGTACATGTTTCTATATTCAGAAATATTGTTATTAATTATATACAACGTAATAAATTTCTTGTGTCAAAAAAATCAGACATTATAAATAACTATAAACATTTTACTAAATATTGCTTAAATCAGAAATACCCAATTAATTTTATTAATAGTTATTTAAATAAAGCTATTCAAAATAGTTAGGATTAAAATTACGAGATTGATAATAGCTTATTACTATAAACAAATATTTTGTTATAGTTATCTCCATAATCTAATATTAGATTAGAAATTACTTACTATTATTTTATTCATATTTACTCTGGTGTTATTATAGTTATGCTATAATATGCAACTTTTATTAATTTTTATTTCCATTCTTTTTAATCTTTTGTTAAGTGCTACATTTCAGCCATTCTTTTGATTTAAATCTGTATTAGGGTATAGAATCTGGCAACAAATTAATGTTTCCACTCAGATTTAACGCGGGCTTCGCATTTGTAAGTGCAATTTTTAGGTAAATTACCTCTATCTTGTAATGGATTTAGATATTTCTATCCATTATTTCCTATTGGTTTTTGCTCAGTGTTATTTACAAATAAAGGGGGAAGGTTGGCTGGCCAAAAAACATGTTCAACCCCACTTTTATATAAATTATTTTTTATACAATAGCTGTCCTAAGTCAGTAATGTTCATAACACTGCAGCATCCATTTTATATTTATAATCTAGATTACTCTTTTGTCCTTCATTGTGTGATTTTCCTGTTGTCTATGTGTTTGTCGAATGTTATAGTTTGGATGTTATCTCTTGTTAGTAGAGAATTGGCCTATATATATATAAATTGTATAAATATAATACAAAAATGAAAAGGTTCAAAAATTGAAAAAAAATTCCAACACCTTTCGTCTATACCAGTTCATAAATTCTTGTGACATAGTTACACGATAAATGCAGTCACGTGTTTCCAGACAATCAGTTCATTCGCTTCGTCGTTACCAATGTTTGCTTTTTGTTGAAATTTTCTTTTTAAAAGTATAAATTTGCTAACAGTAACGTACATAATCTAATTTTGAAAGGCTTTTTGATGAATTTTAATACTTGAACATCTTTACCCAATTATTATTATTTTAAATTTCCTAAGGACTAGGGGTTACAAAAGACCACTAAACCACAAGGGGGGGGGGGAGGAACAAAAACAAAAAAGTAGTAAAAAATAACTTGGCGAGAAAAGTCTATGAAACCCAAAATGTCCATAGCTTGCTAATAAAGGTCGCACAAAGAGGAACCCTTTAGTGCTGTGCAGCGCGCGGCGAATGTGGTCAGCATCCATGTCCTCCCAAATATCACAGAGCGTGCAGAAAGGGGCCTCTGCAACATGAATTCGATGAAGATGTTTGAGGAGACAGTCGTGTCCAGTAGCCAGAAGAAACTTGGCAACTGCTTTACGTTTTGTCCTCATGGGCCCATGAGTTCAAAATATTCCACCAGATCGTTATCCAATTGTAAAATTTAAAAAATTTTATCTAAATTTCACAAGTAGAACAAGTTCTAATTTAATGTCAATTTTTGTTTGAATGGAGAACACGTGATTCTATTTATTATGTGACCACCATGAGAATTTAACCCATTAATGTGTCACAAAATACAATAAATCATCCACATAGCAGCTGCTTTAGATTGAAACACAACCTTGAATTTAAAAAAAGATAAACATCGCTAGATCATATATAAAAATTAAAAAAAAAAATGAAAGAAAATATCGTTTTTGTTTTCAAGAAACTTTCTATTCTCTCAGTAACGTACGAAAATCGGAAGAAAGAAAATAACAAAAAGTCAGTTATTTTAAAGAAGGGGATTTGTTGAAGTATAAACAAAATGCCTGAAGGCTTTAAACAGTTCAGCTAAGTTAAGCTGACCCGTTTTCATCGCTATAGCTCAGACGACGGCTCATTGCCACAGTGGCGCAGCTGTGGGAAAGTAAACAATACACTTTTCTTTTCGGTGGTTTATTCCTAGAACGTTCCATCAACGGTGTTTCGATCTGAATCAACAAAAAAAAAAAGGGGGGCGAAAAAGAAAAGAAAAATGGAATTTCGGTTTTCATTAAAAAAAAAATGCTTTAATAAATAGAATGCAACTATATGTCTCCGTAAAGTAAGATATATGACATCTATATGGTGGACAAGGCACTTTACATTACTCTTACTCGTTAAATATTTGAAGATGCCTTATAAGAATGTATTACACGGTTTTTGATGGCGAACAGGAGATATCTATTGATAAGAAAATCATAGCGTGATCAGAAGTTTTGTAGTTTGGTAGAATGATGCATTTGAAAAAAAAAATAACAAGATCTATACTTTTTATTTATACATCAAGAGAATAACAAGATATATCTTAGGCTAACCAATTTATATTAATCGAAAATGTACTGCGAGAAAAAGACAGAAAAATCTCAAATAAAGGGAGAGGGAAGAATTACCAGGATTTGCATTAAAAAATATTTTCTGTCATATTAATAATATATGTCGCGTCACTTCTGTCATATTTGTGTCTTTTTTTTTGGTATTAACGATGTACCAGAGAAACATAACTGCCCTGCATAATATGCACGGTCTTCTAAATTCCAAATCCTGTTTTAGACAGAACAAAAATGAATTATCAATTCATTCACCAAATATGGCCGTGGAGTGGTCATGGCCACGAACGCGTGTTTAATGTTGTCCATTCGTGGGTTCGAAACGTAGTGACTTTGAAGATCCGCCGTGTAAATGAACTGCTTCGCGTTAAATCAATTGTGGTTTAAAGTCCTCCAATTATTGTTGTGAGATAGTTCGAACAGAGGAGTGCCAGTCAGGGACGTTTTAAGGCCCGGGCCTTGGTCATGGTCACAATGGGGGCCTCATCTTGTTCTCGACTCAGTCTTAATAAGATCATCATTCGAATTATTTCAACGGTCAAATGTTATTTCTGGTTCTATTCTCCGAAAAACTGGGAATTTCGGACAATATGTTCAACTGGATACATGTGATGACCGTCGTCCAATGGCCAAGGCCTAACACCATACACCATCATTACTCATTCAGTCAAAAGATGTAATCGGTCGAGCCGGTTTGTGGGATTGTAAAGCATGCACATTTGTTTGTACGAGTATTTGACAACGTATCCTATGTACTGTCTACTTTTAAGAGTCATAGGTGGGGTTTACATTTTTATAGGGGCCCAGGGCCTCAAGAAGACTTAAGACGTCTCTGGTGTATTGTCCTTGTCACTTGACCGTGGCTCAAATGTACAAGATCCGACGCCAATAGCCCTCGTGTTGCTTCACAGTGCGATGTAAATTAAAATCAAATCAAAACATTCACCAAACTTCCACAACGTGCTGTGTGGAAGCTTTCAGGTCCAATTCCCTCTTACGTTCTTATTATTTCACGGCGTTGATAGTTTTAACGATGGTTAGAGACCTTATCAACCTATCAGGATGAACAGTATTACCTTAAAACCACACTTGACTGCATAAGTGTTTCAATTTAATTGAAATAAAAGATCCAAAAGAGAAAAGATACAAAGACATGATACAGATGTATATGCTCCTGACGAAAACTACTGGTTCGATAAAAATTACCAATAAACCAAGGAGAAATCTCAAAAAATTTCACAATTAAAATGTCGAAGAAAAATATAAGAATTCGAATTCTCAAACGATTAAGACAAAAATGATACCATCAAGTAAAAGATGCAGTCGTAGAGGGGATGAAGAATTTATTTGTTAAATGCATCTCTTCCAGCATCCAAATATGCGGGAAGAGATAAATTTCATAAACAACCAAGAAAAATTTTCGATAAGCGCGATGCACTTTTTAACCCACTCAAGTAAGAGAACTAAAAGCTCAACCTTAAATGGTTTTCAAAGGATCTAACAACACGAAACCGCGAGGCTTTACAAACATGGATGTCTTGATGCTCCGGCTGCTTTCACCTATATGTCACCCTGAACTATGCTCCGCTGGTTCGAGATGTTATAAAACCTTAAGGAAGGAAACGGTGGGCTATTGAATGATTAAATTCTCCTTGTCTCAGATAAACTAGAATATATTTTAAATTAGGCTATGTATGCATTCTTTGCATAAATTTGGATTTTTTTTTTTTTAAATATTAAGTATGCCAAGATTTTTCATTATAAAAAAGGAATATGCCATAGATTTCTCAAACTCTGGATCAAAATAATACTCGCTAAAAATAATTTCGCAATAAATCTTCTTATCCTTAAGAAATAAAACAAATAAACAGACAACTGAATCAAATACTCTTTTTTAAAAGCAGCAAAAATATATATAATAAACATTTTTTTTTTAAAGTTAATAATTTTTGGAAGTAGTACAGTTAAAATAATTAAAGGTTATTTTAATTTCCTCCCTTCCTTTAATTTCGATACCTCAGAAATTTTAAACACTATTATACATCAAAGCTGATACTTTTAAGCGAAAACAAACAACATGCTCACAATAATTTGGCCCAAACTTTTAATGAAGTGGAACAATGTTTAACATCCTACAGCTAAATTGTATTTGAGTCTACAATAAACAAATAAATAAATGTCCATTAATTGCAGATGATTATTACAATTTATTTTCTTTAAAAAATTTTGAGGGTGCTAAATGAAAAAGAACCAATTGGTGCTTGCTTATTAACAAACTGAGGAGGTTTAGGTGCACTTTTTCTTCTTTTTTTTTTCCTTCCCAATATGTATTTCTATATTTTATTATTTTTTCCAAAAAAAAAATGTAAATATTTCTTTCTTTTTTATTTTTGGTATTTTAGACAAGATAAATGTCAACTAAAAACCATTTTAACTTCATTTTCAAAATCTCTAAATCTCTCTTGATCTCTAATCTAAATCTCTAACTGATGCATAAATAAATAAGAAAAACCGAGAAAATGAAAAGTAACACTTCACGGCACAAAATAACGACAACATGTTTGACCGTTAAAATAAAATCCTTACACAAGCATAAAATTTCAAAAGACTGCTAGAAAAATGTGCACTATCTTCCATTACTCTATTTTAATGCCTTTTTACAGAAATAACACTTTAAACTTGTCGTCAATAAAACGGTAGTAAAATGTTTCTCAAGTTTACATAAGACAATTCTTCAAATACCAGGACAGCATTAAAATTAGCATTTTGACCAGAATAGATTACGCGGTCAAAATTTGTATATGCTCTCCAAACTTGAGTGGAGTTTATATTTAGTAGAGAATCGCGTGTCAGCAGCAGAAACGGGAGGACAAAAATAGAACTGCAATTCCATATCATGAGATGGTTTAAATTAAACTAGTCTTCTAAATGACTCGAGTCTTAAAACTCAAGAGATGGAACTTGGATACAATAAAATTTCTAGACATTTATAAACATCCTTTAAGCATAAGAGTGCGCCGAGGAGACTGTATAAATACTTGAAATGTATATTTTTCAGTATAAATAGCTCTACATTAGATTAATCATATTATTTTAAGCCATAATAAGGTTTTATATTTTTCGTGATAATTTGTATTAATAACTTAAGAGTATTTAATTGTATGATTACAGATGACATAAGAGAACACCTTATGAATTTATTTACTCAATGAAAAGTGCCTACGGCCTTATTTCCTACAACAGCGGTTCTTAAACTGTGGTCCACGGGCTCCCAGGTATCCCAAGCGTCTTTCAAGGGGGTCTGCGAAGGTCTTTCAAGATTTCTCTCAATTACAGACTCTGAAAGGCCTCGTGGAAATATTAAAATATGTGCCATCCTAGATTAGATCACACTAAACTGTACAACAATATGTATTTCGATCAAGATTATTAATTGAGTTTTTTTATTGTCTGCTAAATAGCGCGCGCATAACTCTGTAGGTTACGATACTTTTCCTAACATCTTATTTATGTAAAAGAACATGCAGAAACCGACCGGAAAGCTTAGAACCGGAATTGAGACTGCGGATTTCAAAATAATACACCTGATATAACAGCACTTGTAAACGAAATGTAGCCCTATCCTTCTCATTAAAAAAATTAATTAATACAGTTAAGAACATTATTTATTTGAAATTAGTATTTTATAACATTTTTGATTAGATGTTTACTATTTTCTTGAAAAGAAAAAGGAGTCTTGACCCTTTAACTGTCAAGTTATTTTGATGATTTAGGTACACAAATTGTCAAATTTTTTTGAACCAAAGAACTTCTAACCTCTAACCTTTGAAGTCTTCAGTAAAGTGCTGCCATCTATTGAATTGAGCGCACATTAACTTTTCCCGAGAATCAGTCGGGTTTGACAAAGATATGAAGCCGAAATAAACGTCTCCCGATATATATTCGGGTAAAACAATACAATGCACTCAAAAAAAATTACCCCGAGTAACACTCGGGAGTGACATTTTCGAACACCAGTGCTGTACCCGAGATTATCTCGGGCATGACAGTTAAAAGGTTAAAAAAGTCTATAAATAGCAGAGACAATTTAAGGACCTTTAAATCACTCAGCCATATGTTGGGAGTCAGGGTGGGGTGCCTAAAATCTTGGGGGTCTACGTCTGATTGATATATAAAGGGGGGATAGACAGTTTAAGAGCCGTTCGTAATACAATATTAAAAATATAAAAATAACTTATTTAACAAAAATATGGATACAAATGCATTCGGAAGAGTAACCATAAATTCATTTCAATTATTTCCAAGTGTAGAAAACAATTGCTTCATACTGAAAACTAACGTAAAAATATAACAGAGGAAGAAAAAAAAAGTAGAATTCAGAAAAATGAGATCCCGCATATAATTTGAGGTTAACGAACGAGTATGGGTTTACAAATACTACCTCAACATTTCCACAGAAGTACGTATTCATTTCCGATAAGTATTTCAAATGTCTAAGAAACTAAAAACGCCCAGTGCAATTTTCACCACTATAGAACATGCAATTATTCCTAATATACAATCGATATGTTTTAATATATCCGGAAATCGAAGTCAGAAACGTGTGGGTAATTTTAATCATCATAAACTCGTAATCGTTATTACTCAAGCTAATATATTAAAGGTACCAGTCATTTAAAACAATTAAGATCAAAGTCAAGAATGAACAAAAGGAGACAATGCAGTCGTAAAAAGGATTGAAAAAAATTCTTCTAGGAAAAAAAGGAACGAAATATCTTTGAATCACTTAGTACAGCAGTTGTACCACAGATGAAATAAATGATAATAATAGTAATATATAAAAAAATCTGCGGTACAGCTTTTGAACCGTTGAGTTTTAAGAATTAAAGCAATGTCCCCTAACAACTAAAATATAGATTTGAATTACAGATCGATAAATTTGCGTTGCCTACTACGTCAGATTAATGTTTCCATTTATTTATTTTTCACGAAAGACTGGACAAACACTTGATCTCGTAATTCTTGAAAAAACATTACCATTTTTTTTTTTTTCAAATATTCATAAACAAGAAGCATGTTTTTTGATATAGTTGTTTGTCTCCTCTGAATTTCTAGCGTATAAAAATACTAGAATGGTTTGGCAATATTTTCAGATGTCTTCTTTGAGAAAAAATACATTTTATAAATCATATTTATATCTTCAAAAGAAATATACAAAACTTTATTACGGTTAACGCATAGATGCTTGTAAATCAAAATTTTTTGTAGTTTCTGTTGACAAGTGTAAACAATTGCATAATTTATCCAAAATGCACCAGAAGAAAGATGCTTCATCCTCATCACAACTGAAAATTTGATATATTTCCATAAAAAATGTTATTTAATGCCGAGAACCTAATTATATATTTCCTGGAAAAATGAATTTATTATAAAAATTATCATTTAATAGCTCCCATGTCTTCACGGGAAGATTAACGCTTTAACCTAAAATAATTAAGTAAATATTCCTTCTCTACTACAATGATCACAAAACTAATTTTCTTTAAGCCAATTTTTACACTTTAGGATATTTCACCTTATCACCTTATTTCATCTTCACTTATCACTTTAGGATATCCAATAAGATATTAAACAAAACTTTTGTTGCAAAAACTTTTAACCGAAAGTTTTAAACATGATTCAAAAATTAATGAAAAATTGAGTCATCAACGATAAATCTACAAATTGGAAATAAACTCCAAACTTCCATTAAATTGAACGTATAGTAGGTTGGATCGAAATTTTCTTTTTCAGAATTTGAAAATCTACCTATGCTGAAAAGATATATGTTATATAAAGGGGAAAATAAATAAAAAATAAGTTTTTTTATGCTCAGTATTATTGCCACCTGGGGAATGAAGTTTAAGAATTTGAGTTTTTCTTAATGGGAAAAAAATTCAAAGTAATTTTTGCCATAATGGAATAGAATTTCAGTACTTTTTTAACACTTATTGCAATAAGAGGACACATATTAAAACAGGGATCGGCAACCCTTTAGCTGTGGCTTTTTGAGTCTTAAATCATCGAGCCAAAATTAATTCTTTCCATTATTTTCGAAAATTCCAATCCCTTTGTGGCAATATTTAGTTTTAAAATTAATATTTTTTCCTAACTTCCAAACCATACATCTTTTCCGTATAGGCAGGTTTCGATGGATCATCAAAGGCTATATTTTTACATTTCAACGCAGACTATATCTTTACTTACTTTTTTTCCTCGATTACTCACACTGCAAAAATTAAAATACTCTCCAGTAACTGAAATAATACCTATGTGGGAGAAGGTATGAATAGAGGAAGGCGGAAAATTTTTAAAAAATTTTAGCCCGGAAATAAATTCATCCTATTCCACTTCCCCCAAAATCACATTTTAAGTAATTTCACCCACAAAAAATATTTGTAAAAGGACACCTTTCTTGAAATAAAAACACAGGAAGTAGGAGTGTTGATGTAAAAAAGATAAAAAGAATGTTTGAATGCAACTCACATGGACCACTATCTGCTTAGTATTCAGTTCTCTCAACCTTTGTATTCCTTCGTGGATGTCCCGAATTCTTCGTAAATTATCCTCTGAAAGAAAGAATGAAAAATAGTATCAACAAAATAAGGAACTGGGTGAACACAACACACACATCTATGGTCGATTACACTAATGAAATACATTGTTATTAGTATTCAGTATCTAAAGATGGAAGCTCAATGACCCAGGAATAAAAAAAACAATCGCCCTTCTTTTTCGTGATCACCAAGTAAATTAATTAATGATTTACTTTAAGTCTTAACTTGGTAATTTGTGAGGTGAAAAACTTGGCGATAATTTACAATAAAAAAAGGAAAAGAGGTATATTAAAATAGATTGATTAAAATAATGGATCGCTTAAAATGTACATGCCTTGCTTTAAGTCATAGGAAATTTTTAAGATTATTAGAAATTAATGTTACAGAATAAAGCTAATATTAAGATAAAAAATTCTTTCAAGTAGAAAAATATTCCAAAGTTAGTATCATATTTTCAATGCGTAGTTTTAATACGCACATTACTTATTTTAATTGGAATACGTAACTAAATGTAATGTATAAGATATAATGATAAGTCATATATATAATGTACAATAATAATGTGTATAACTTTTATTCCATACTTTTTACATTCTCCTATACTTTTGCGAACTAATTGAAACGTTATCTAAATTTTGAAGTTTTGATACAAACCATTAAATGTGTCAGAATTGACACTTTTGAACATCAAGCTTCAGAATTTTTCTGCTTTTTTTAAAAAAAAATGCATCACACATAAGTCTTCTAAATCAATATTAGAGGCAAATCATGCCTTATTACCTTTCCTTAAAAATTTTCAATTTATAAAAGTTTTAACATTCAATAACTAACAGTATAAGAACCTAATGCTTTATCATTATCAATTAAATAAGACATAAACAAAAGGATTGTGATGCCAACTGCAGGGGGAAAGTTTTAACTTTGATTTTAACTTCATTTTATTATATTCAAACTTAAGGTCAGGAGTTTTTGTTAATAAAGCAATAATATTAATTATTTATATCGATTGCCATAAGAAATAATACTGATTTTCATCAATTAAATAAATTTACAATGATAGTAAAAAATTTTTAAAATGTTTTAAAAATGAAACTGTACTGTATATATCCTACTGTATATATCCTAATCATCATATGGATGTTGGCCTTTTAGACTCATGAGCTAAAATTTAGCATTAAGAGTGCAAGTCAAATTGATCTTTCATTTAAATATACGATTCAAACATGAGTGAATAATTAATTGTAATTTAAAACGAATACATACTTAAACTACCATAAAATCCGGCGTATAACGCTCGACCATACTTTCAAGCTGCATTTTTTAATTTTTAGGTATATTCGCCGTATAACGCGGACCCCCTTTTTTACGAAGAAATCTGAAACATTAGTATACATTGCTCTTATGTTCTGAAGTCATTTATTCGAGGTATTATTCCAAATTTTTGAAAAAAAAATAGTATACTTCTAGAACTACATCTCTTTTAGTTCATAAAGCAAGTTTATTTCTTTTAAATACACAGTATTTCGATACAAATAGAAGAAAAAAATTTTTATGTTCATCTCGTTATTTTTAAAGCTATCGTTTTTATACCCGGCGTATAACAACGCACCCTTAAATTTCCATCTTATTTTTTGTGTTAAAAATGAGCGTTATACGCCGGATTTTACAGTAACATAACTGATCAGTAATGAAAATGATAAATTCATTTTTTGAGAATGCAAAACACATTAAATATTGGAAATTCTTTGAAACTTGATTCAGACTTTGAATGCAAAATAATCAAATCTCGATTAAAATTTATAACTCATACATTTTATTTATTTTCGAAAATACAATGTTACTCGTCTTTCTAAATTAAAATATTTATGACAGAATGAATGTCTTTCACTGTCTTAGAGGAACATGCATTAATTAGAGCATTAAATAACAACAAAAGAAACACCTGCAGAATAAAAAGTAAAAAGAAACAAATTTAAAATAAAACTGAAACTACTCTAAAAACAAAATAAAAACATTTCATACGCAGCAGCTTATACAATTTTAAGTTAATTACTGAAGTTCAGCAAATCAACACATTTCAATTTTACTAACTTAACTCAAGTAGAAATTATGATTATATGAAACAGAAATAAAATGGTGTTAAAATGTTTTAAAAAAAATTCGATTGTATTAAATTCATTACATTTTACTTCATTCCCCCGAATATCTTTAAAAATACTTTTTAAAAAAATTAACACTTACTTATTTATGTCAAAACCTAACACACGTAAAGTTTTTTTTTTTTAAATCTTCTTTAGAAATAAAATAAAAAAATGACAACGATGTCTTTGATCAAACTTGCGTGTTAAGACTAAAGGTGGACAATAGAAGAAACAGTAAGTACAAATTATTCTTAATTTCCGATCCAGGTGCATTGAACGGCATTGAATTTAATTAAAAAGGAATTAATAAACAAAAAAACATCCAGGGAATACTTAATTAAGAATTAATTAAATTACGATAAGCGAAAAGCATTCGTATTCGTTGAAGCAAAACATTCTTCGAAGAGAATTGGAATGAAGTAATAAAAGTTAGAAGGGAATTCAAACATTTCTCGAACTCTTTTCGCGGTTATATCATATGATTAATTAGTACTGAAAGATAAAGTTTGGTGAAAAACAATGAAAAAATTTTAGAGAATTTTCAACTACTTTATTAATGCACTTTTTTTCAGAAAAAGTTACGAAACTCAATCGAAGTATTCGAATTTCTTTATTGTTTTAGTCAATAACAAAAAAACACCATTCAATTTTCAAAAATGGTTAAATTTCTTTTAGTGTAATTTTTAAACAACTTGTTATATACCTGAAATAAAAAAATAAATATATATATAAATTATATTTTTAAACATTCTTTTAAAATACTAAATGAATTTTTTAGATGTGTTTTCTGTAAAAAAATATCGATTTGGTTTTAATCCTTTTTTTGTGTAAAAATTTAAACTGTGATTCACAAAGTTATCTCAAATTTAAAACGAATATCTGTAGAATTAAATGTCTTCTTACACATATTCTACTGCAATAAAAACATAAAAGAAAAGGGATATAATGATGTAAGAAGGAATATAATGATATACATTTTTTTTACCAGCGTATTCCTTGATCTATTATCACTGATTTATGTACCCTCCCTTAATACGCACAATTACTAACACATAAATAACACTATACCTTTTTATTTTCTACTAATTGTGCAAAAATACAGATGATTAAAAGTGTAAGTTCAATTAAATTAACATATTAATTAATTTTACACATTTAACTGAAATTTAAGAAACATATATATAACTCTATGACACCACTCACTTAGAGAACACAAGTCGGGAACTTATTAAAAACACACAATATTATGAAGACAAAAATACAGACAGACAAAGCCGTGTTACCATCTTTATTGAAGCCCGTTTAAGTACACACCGCCCGCTAAGTAATCCATTCCACAATAATCTAGTACAATTGGGTATTCTGTGATACAACAACTGATAAAACTATTTTACTTAATTTCTATTTTAGTTACATAATTTAAGTTATTTTACCACATAAAAATATTCAGGAAACGGTGATTCACATATAATATTTTTTTTTTATAAAAAAGTGTTAGTAATTGCTTTTAACAGGAAGTCGTGACGTCATACGAACGAAAGAATATTATCAGGAACACATTATATGAAAAATAAGAATGATGTTATGTCACAACTCCTCTTTCGTTAAGACCTTAACACATCTACTAATATCCTCCATTATATATCTGTTTTTCCGCATACCCTTAAATATTATTCTATTTCATGCACCATAAGTTGAGGAATACTGGAACAAAATATTTATCTTTTAGAGCAGTGGCCCCCAACCCCAGGTCCTTGGATCAAATGGTACTCTGCAGCCAAAGGAACATTAAATTATTTCCATCTTATTTGCTGAGGTGTATTTCTCTCGCGTTTGTGCGACTTTCCGTGGGAAATAACTTAAAATTCCATGTTAAATCATTCTATATTCATTTTCTGGAGTAACTATATTTATTCTTAAGGTATATTTAAATACAATTAAAATTATTAAATCAGAACAATCTAAAATATAAAGAATCAATTTTCCCCCTCAGCGTGTCGCGATAAAATTCTACAACATTGATTGGTCCGCGGCGATAAAAAAGTTGGGGAGCACTGTTTTAGAGTATTGATACTTAACAAATTAAGTGAATTATGATCATTTAAACCAATTACTCTTATTGTATCTAGTAACAAAGCCATTATTTTTTTAAAAATAGAACATGTACTTCAACTTAGAAAAATTTGACTTTTAAAATGAAATTTAAAAAAAAATTTTTTTTTTTTAATCTAACTAAAAAAATATTACCTTCAACAGAATTATTCCACTTAAAATTCAATCTCCAGTTCTTCTAAAAAAATCAGCTGTTTCGCAATTTCAATTTCACTACCATCAATCTAAATTTACACAAGCTTTCTAGAACTACATTATTTCCAGAAACCGGAACCTTTCAAGGATAAAGACACTTGTATATATTCCGCGTTAAATAAAGAATGCTGAACGTCCATCCATTTGTTATCATTATCGACTTTTCGGAAGCCCTAATGAAAACGAAGATTCTTGCTAGACACGCTGCAAAGAAGCATGACTTTTCTTCGAAGTCAAGTCACCGAAATTCGATAAAACTCAATATCAGTTTATTTTGGTGGAAACAGGTTGGCAGTTTGATACCGATGGACATTACAAATTTTCCCCACTTTCTTCTTGTCATCTTGACATTCTGTTTCCATGGAAACTGTCAGGAGGGTATAGAGCTGAGTGATTACTCTTGTACGACTCGATTTTTTTTCCCTCTTTCTTCACTTTGTTGCAGGATATTCGTCTCTTTCAACAAAATCCACCTCGTTTGCTCGCTATTCACATCAATCAGACGATCTTTTGTAAGTTTTAACGAAGTTTATACAAAGATCAGAAGTCGAATGATTAGTGGCAGAATAATCGATTTTCACATCGTCTTTATCGATGATAAATGTCGTTTTTAATGTTGCTCAGATTAAAATAACTGTAAAACCGGCAATACCGGTAATCGACTGAATGTCCGTCCATGTATAAGCTAGGTTTACAAAAAAATATAAATATCTATCATTTTTTTAATGTTAAAATTGTTTATAGCCAGATAAATACTTAAAAAATAAAAAAGCATTTACCTAACAGAAAAACACAGTTGGAAACAAAGTGGAATCTTTATGTGCCCCCCCCCCATTCAAATGAGGCTGCATCTTAGCAACTTGGCCTTTGCAGACACGACAAGTCCCCGAGTATGAGAGCCATTTCATGGTGGCACCATCTAGTGGCGGCCTCGCAACAAAATTCGGACACTTGAATTAATTTTTTTAATTCAAGCTCTCCTCGGATGCTAAATATTGCAATGATTTAATTCTGCCCATAGTACTAGAGCCAAATTGATATTCAAGGGATCTTTTACATGCCACATAATCATAAGACATGCATGCCTACGATTTTCACATCCAGAAAATCTATTGACTCCAGCCGGGGTCGAACCCGCAACCTCATGCTTCCTCTAAGCCACCGGTGTCATTATCTAAACTATCATAAAAAATCATCATTAGATTTTATTCATGGCCGAAAAAGTTATTTTAAAGTGCTTATTTATAAAGTGATGTAATAGAACAGAGTAAATTTAACCTACTATGACTTAAATTTCATAAAACTTTTGTCTTTATTCATTTTTTAAGGTGATATGCACCAAATCATACACTCATTGACGATACTCAAGTTTTTCTCGTTGACTCATATAAGATTTCGAATTAAAATCATTCACCTCCAATTGTGTCAACGT
Organism: Trichonephila inaurata madagascariensis; assembly: GCA_019973955.1. Taxonomy (NCBI): domain Eukaryota; kingdom Metazoa; phylum Arthropoda; class Arachnida; order Araneae; family Nephilidae; genus Trichonephila; species Trichonephila inaurata. The sequence goes on from BMAV01028039.1 coordinate 394,957, forward strand.
TTTAAGTAGATCGCCACAATATCTTTTCCTAAATTAAGTTAAACACTGAATGAATAAAAAAAAAAAATTCCAACATAAATTTAAAAAAATAAAATGATTAGTTTGTACTGTGTGTTGTTTATTTGTTTTTTTAAAAAATAATATACACTGATCCTTTCAATGTTTACTCTTAAAATTTCGATTAAAAAGGAAAAAAGTACCTGACTATACTTGATATCCTGAAGAAAAATTTTTCTATCATAGATAGAGATATTGATATACTTGTGAAATTCCTATTAATATATTAAATCCTAAAACTTTTTATGCAAACGAAAGAAAAAAAACTCATGATACGTATAATCTGTCGCGAACAGATTCTTTTTGCTAGTAATCGAATGTTTTAAATTTTAGTCAACAGTAACGATGTTTAGAAATGAGTCTACACATTACTGTAGATATTCTTATGTCATAAATAAGTAAGGAAGCCAAGTATAATAATGTCGAAAACATGCATACAGATTTCATAATTGAAATATTTCCTCTCATAATTTTTGAAAATAGTCAAGTACTTAATAAAGAATTGGAAAATAACTAAATCTTTTCATAGATATTATTCTGTAAGCAAATACAACGCATCTTCTCGACAAATGTATCATATTAATATTCAGATATAACGAAAATAATATCACTATTCGAAATTATTTTTACTTCAATAAAGCTCAGTTATTGTGAGAAGAGGATCGAGAATCAAAACTTAAGTGTAGAAGGAAAACTTTTAATCAAACACCAACTACTATTGGAAAAGACCACGTCTTTCTCCTTTTCAGTCTATTAATAGAAGATCTAGGGTCTTTTTCAAACATTGCATAATCAGTTTCACTGCTGTCGTTGCCCGCCTTTCTTCAGCTGCGTCGACAGGTGGTTTCTCATACGAGGCGTTCGAGGACGGAGACAAATTCAAGAACCAAGGCTTCTGAAGTTGGTAGAGTAACATAAAAATAAAGATGAGCTGCATTTGTTAATACAGATCAAAATGCTTGGCAAGTAAAATGGGTTTTCATGGCCACGTCCTGTGTTGGTAACAGGAAGATGCGATAACTTTCGCGCATAAATAAAACAATAAGAACTTTAGAGTTTCGATATAAAAAATTTTTTTCTCTACAGATGAGAATTAATACAAAATTTTAAACAATAATTTAACAAAAGATAAAATTTATTCTCGTTTGTTTTGATAAGTTTAATGTAATGCTTGGATCTAAAGAACAATAATCAACATTAAAAAAGATTTTTTTAAGCTTCAAATGGGCTGCATTTTGGCAGTTTCACCGTTGCAGATACGGCAAGTCTCCAAGTGTGAGAGCCATCCCATTACTGGCACCATCTAGTGGCGGCTCCCACTACCAAATTTTTAATGCTTGCCTTTATTTAATTTTAAGTTTTCGTCAGATGCTAAATATTGCAGTGATTTAACTTCCGAGAGTACCAGAGAGTGAAATTGATACTCTGATCTTTTACATCAAGAATGTCAAACTCGCTACCCACAACGAACATTTTTGCGCGGCCCGATCAGTATCCTAGCACTCAATAATATATAATAGAATATTAAAATTTCTCCCGAAATATTAAAGATAGTAGCAGAGTAGAGGTGTCAAGTGTCAGGACGTAAGCGTTGAATTTTTTTTTTTGTTTATTATAATGCATTATTCGATATAAACTTATGTTTCACAGCATACTGATTTTATTTGCGGCCCACCTAAAGTTAAACCTTGTTTGCTTGGCCCAAGTTAACCTTTGTGTTTGACACTCTTGTTTCACATAATATATAATCATACGACTTGCGTGCCTACGATTTTCACATCTAGTAAATTTATCGACTCCAACCAGGATCGAACCTGCAACCTTAGGCTTACGAGGCGGGTACGCTATTTCTTACCCACTGAGCCGATTATAATCGACATCTAATATGCATGATTCGTTAAAACAAGGGCAAAGGAAAAAGATTTACCGAGAATTTTAGCCTGATATTTGAAGACTCTTGATTTCGAAACAGTGCTAATTTGGGAATATTGAAAATTAGTTAAGAAACCTGTAAGATTCGCCTGGTGTTAAAAAACTAAATAGGTGGCGCTGCCATCGGAATCGACAGAGGAGTAGAATACAACATGGAGAGAGGAGTGGAATGGCGGTTACTTTCGCGTGCATGGAAGCAAAATGGTCTTAGCTAATTAAATGTAGTGTAGTTTTTTTTTCTTGGTGTGTGGTTGTATATGGAACAATAAATCTTTAGCTACTAAAGATAGACTGATATTATTTGAACCTGGTCAATTATGGAACTTCAGTTAAAACAAAGAACCTACAATCACAAAGGAAATATAATTAAACCCATTTCATCAAAATGTACTAAATTGCACAAAAGCATTTAAAAACATTAATAGAAGAAGAAAATTTTAAAAACACATAAATTTGATGTTAAGGAAGATTGGAAAAAAGGCGTAAAGAATTTATTAAACATCATAATACTTAAGTGTTTCGAAATTGTACGACTAACAACATAAAGTCTAGTATACAATATAAGCTATTTATAAATGCGTCAGCAAAAATCCACTTTCACAAAACGATACATTACTCCATAAATAATATTTATTTTTCATATTTCGACAGTTATTGAAAGATGGACATACAAATCTATGTTTATATAGACAAATAAAAAATCAAAATAATTCCAGATCATTGAAACTAATAACAAACGTCACGGTTGAAAGGTAGAAGGCACTTTCTTCCTTTTTTTTTTCAAATGGAAAAATAAATAAGTGTAACCGGAAAGGGAACGAAAAACAATTTTCTAGGGAAACACTATGAGAATAAATGGTTTTGGTTCAATGAATATGTGTTGGGGATGGTCAATTACACTTTCACATTCTAGCACTTGGACACGGATGAAATGGCTTAGTAAGATAGAAAGCTTCAAAATGAAAATTCACTCACAAAAAGTTATCTTCTAAACCTCAGCAGGTATGCATGCGAAATACATAGTTAGTTTGATGGATGTTTTTCCTCGTGTTTCCAGATACTAAATCATGTTATGAATTCTTAAATGCGCCGAAGACTCGATTAGTCTTCATTTATTGAAATAACTCATACAATGGACAACGATATCTACTTAGTTTGGATAATTCATATTGGCCATGAACAAAGATAGGAGGGGAGAAAGCGGAATTTCATTTTTTCGCTCTGATTCCCCTACTTATTTTTAAAAGGTTAATATTAAAAAAGTTTCTGCCAATAAAAGGATTTCATTATTCCCCACAATTTGAGAAAGAAAAATATACACATTTGGGTTAATAGACATTTTTTCTTTTCAGAATTTAAAATCTGCCTATGCGGAAAAGGTGTTTTCTAGTATATAGATGAAGAGGAAAATAAAAGTAATAAATTATATAATTATTGCATTAAGTATTGCCCCAAGAGCAATGGACTTAAGATTAACCCTTTATCTACCGCATTATGATTTACTGAAGCTTTTGTTTATGCAATATTTTTTATTTATTTATTATTTTTTTACATTGAAAATTAAGGGATATACATAAACAAAATACTCAACTTTGGGAAATGTAATCTATTAGAGCTAATTAATTAATTAAAGATATTCAATTGTAAAATTAATTATATACACTGTCCACATAAAATAAATAGTCAAATCGTTTTCTAAGGTTTTCATTAACATACATACATACAAAAAAAAAAGAAGACATTTAAATTTTGACATTCACTATTTTTTAAGGACAAAAATGATAATCTTCACAATCCGCCGACAGCCGAAAACGCAATTTTTGCTATAAAACTATTTGCCTTTCCCGCTAAAATACTCATTATAGAGCCCGTGCTGCCATGTATCTTGGAAGAGTGGATTTCAAAGAATATCCCTGCTAAGTATCGTCAGAATATTCGTAAAAATGGTTATTCTATGTAATTTTAAAGTTAGTGGTACTTATAAGTACCGTCGGTAGATAAATTGTTAAGTCTTTTTATGGTAATAAATAAAAGTGTCATTTTTGTTAAAGAAAAACAGGCCTTTTAGTACTAAATATTTATTGCGATGAGAGGATACACCTAATAAATAGTTACAAAAAAAAAAAAAAAAACGGTTGAAATTAAGTGCACGATAAAGTTGAAGAAAAAGCTTGGATCACACTGACTCTACGGAGCGGGGAGTGAGAGGTAGGGTTATGAAGTGTTGCAATGTACTTAGTCATATTTATTACTCAAGACTCACTTATGAATTATCAACGCTTTTAGTTATTTATATTGGAGAAAAATAATTTTATTTTGAGTCTAAAATCATCTAACCAAAATGAAGTATATTTCCATTTTTTCGAAAATTCAGCCCCTTTATGGCAATATTAAAAATTTTGAAATTATTTTTTTTAATTATTTTTCTCCTAATCTGCATAATATAGAACATTTTTTCAGAATAGGTAGGGGTTTCAAATATTAATAATTTGTTCCTCTCTATATAACTATGATCCACCCTAATATATACATATAATTACTCAAAATACATTATATCAGTTAAGATTTTAAAACATGCACAGTATTAAAAAATGTGGTACTTTTCCGTTTCGTCGGCGCAGGCGATAAAGTCGCCAAAAATGATACAGCGACGCCAAATGGAATATTCCCACTGGTAAACTTTTACCAATACATTTTTAAAACAAGTCGTGGTCCTTTTCTTATCAATACTATATTTTTCATTATATATCAAAAATGGATGAAAAACCTACGAGAACTAATATTTATTAATATTTTTTATGTGTATATTGTGCGTGTTGTTGCCAATAACACCAACATAGCCAGGTTTATGTGGGCGAAACGGATAACTACCAAAAATGTTATCATAACGTTGGTGGGGTTATTTTTTTTAATATAACTTCATTAAAAAAATGTATTCAAGTTTGAAAATACACAAAACCCAATTGAAATAAAAATTATTTTATTTAAAGCTATTTATAAATATAATTAATTAAACAAGAGATTGAGAAATGTGACTTATTTGAAAATAAATAAGGTGATTAAAAAAACAATATGACTACCCCAAATGGGAAAAAAAAGACGCTGATATTCAACACAAATACATATTTATACAATCATAACTTGTTAATATACTAATAGAAAATAAAAGAAGGAAAACACAGAATGTCTTTTTTTAATACCAGTAAAACTTTATACTTATGCAGAAGATAAACTTCTAAATATAGTCATCAGTCTATTATTAGTGATACCAAAAATTTACCAAAGCTATTTTGTCTTCCGTATTTAGTAACTTTAGCTGCTGTCAAATGCTATTTTTGTGTGACTCTATTTTAACTAGCTAACTATAAGTAAAGCAGAAAATAGAAAATAAATAAGTCACTTGGCAGACAAGAGAAAAAAAATACTCTTCCAATTTCGGAATGATTGGTTTTAAAAGCAATATATTCCTCCCTTCCATCAGACCACACACTAAAAGCTAAATCCTTTTCTAATGCGGCCACAACTGTCAAACTACGCTGTCATATCAACAGACCGGCATCTCCCCAATGCGAAATGCTGAAACGCCCTTTTCAAAAGATTATGACACTTTTATCAATTTGTGTGCAGCTTCTCTTCCTCGACGAAGAGCTTTCAAGAAGACGGAAGAAAATGCTTTTAGGGGGATATAAGTTCGAATTTTATTAAGACGAAAGAGAAAGTTTGTAGCATGCACACGCAAACTATAACAGAATGAACAAACGACACCCAAACAAGGTGAATGAATTGTAAAGAATGAAGTGAGTACTTTAAAAAACTTCTTTTGCTGACATTTGCAATTTTAAGTTATTTCGTATCCAAGAAATTATTCAACAAATGAACGTTAAAGGGGTTCATAAAAATATAATTTGAAGTTGTACATCTGACAAAAAACAGGCCTTTTTAAACAACAGCGAACTTAGTTCCACGGAACATAAGAATTCCACGAGTCATAATAAAAAATCGAAAAGAAAATTATAAATGTGGATGCAAAATGAATTCACGTTCGCTATGAAATCCGTGCGACCCCAAGTTTCTTAACCCTTAACTTCACAATTTTTTAAATTTCTATGAAAAAATTATATCAGCTAGTTCTCAAGTAATAATAAAAAGGGAAAATATGAAAAAAAAATTAAGCAGTTTTAAATGGAATTTCAGTTATTTTTGTTTGTTTGTTTGTTGCAAAAGTGCAACATTGCGCAGTAGTGCTGTAAATTACAAAACTTTTTTTTATATGAGGATTTTATTATTCATCATAAAATGTTTAAATTTCTTACTTGGTAATTTATTTCGTCAATAAACAAGAGGAAGCATAAAATATAATGGATTCTTTTTATAGCTAAAACACAGTTCTTGAGGCATCACAGATTTTTATAATTGTTGTGATTTCTGGAAAAAATGTACTTCCATCTAGTGACAAATTTAGCAAGTATTTCGCTGCAGTAATCTTTTTTTCCTCAGATGAGTGATTTATATAGGTAATTAAAAAAATATTGAGTCTGTTAAATTAAAATAAATCATATGTTGCAGAAATGCAACAGTGAGAAGTTAAGGGTTAAGATCATCCCAGTCATTGAAAAACTGAAATTTTTTTTTTTTTTTATCTATATATACATCATAACTTCATTTTGTAATAGTTTTATTAACCTTTTATTAAGGTATAATAAAAGAATATTGAAACATATTTTTTTCTTTCCTTGTAAACATTATGATGTTTGCATTCCCGCGTTCTACGAAATAGTTTTATGCTCGATAATACAATGCTTAGCAAAATTAATAGTTTCCTAAAAGAAAAATGTACCTTTTTTCATTTGTGAAAAAAAAATCCTATAATGAAGGAGAAAGAAGAATTATCAACAGATTCGACACTAAAATCTAAATTTAAGCAAGAACAACTCCTACACTTTAGACTGCAAATTCATGAAATATGCACAGGAATTCTCATACAGATATAAATATTGTAATCCCATTCAGAAAAATGCATTTAAATGCAAAATATTCCTCTTAACGTGAGTGGCTACGAAAACAAATGAAATGTGACTGCAGATAATTTCAATAGGTCTAGACTTGTCAACAGCTTGTGTACAAAAATCAAAAATACAAGCACATATATGCCTTTACTAAATATAATACATGGATAGGTGACACTTGGTTCAAAAATTTATATTATTGAGTAAATCATATTAAAATTTTATTAAATTTTTTTAATAACACATATGAAATTTTTTAAAACTGTCTTTACATAAAACACTTATAACATATTGATCTACTTTAAATATCATTTTAAAATATATTCTTCAAAGTGTGGAAGGGTTATTTCCTAAAAGCACCTTATAGTTCCATGAGTAGAAAAAATTTGAAAACCACTGACATAAAGTAATGAAACATACGATAAACACCTTTTGCTATTGAATATACAACAAATTCACTATAATTGGGGAAATGATTCATGATTTTATATATGTAGGATTTAAAGTATTAGGGAATATAAATATATTCCGATCAGTGAGGTTACAACCTCACCAATAGATGGCGCTACCAGCAAATATACGCATTCCCCCTCACGAAACTGTGGGTTTTGCAGGAGAAGAAAAAGCGACAGGAAACGACAGAGACGTCTGAGGGACAGACTCCATCTTAAGAACGAGGTGTCACGTTTTTCGGTCAACGTGGGTGTCGCGAGGCTTAGCGACGATTGAGAGTATGCTCCGTGAAATAACTCATAAAGTTGTAATCAGTATTTAATTGGAAATAATCTAATGTTTCATTAAACCATAATTTATTTATCTGCTCATTTCTTTGAATATCAAGATCCGGAACATAGTGACTTACCCCTAGACAACAAAAGAAAAGCCACTTGTATAGATAAAATACACCCCTACATATATATATAAAGTAACCTATACAAGCTTCAGTCAGCATTAAAAAAAGAAAGGGATAAAAATTGAATAAATAAATAAATAAAAACCGAAAAATACACAAACTA